>PVIJ01002389.1:8230-162603 GCA_004024925.1 Scalopus aquaticus | reverse complement strand
AGGGGATCTGGTGGTTCTTTCTTCTCCTTGGTCAGTCTTTTTAGCTTCTTTCCAAGTTCTACTCACCCGTGAGGGTGTTAGATTTATGTAGCGTTTCTGGATCTTCTCTGGGTTTGGCTGATGTCTCTTTATAGGCGGCTTGTCTTTTGGGAGAGTTGATACTAGCGTCCCTTCACCGCCATGTTGATGACGTCACTCTCCATGGAGAAATTATTTTTAGCTATATTCTGTCTCTTCTCTCTATTTGTATTACACACCAATTGTATTAAAGTTCTTTTCTATTGAAGGTCTTACACACTAAGTGTATGTTATATGGCAGGACCCACTTAGAGCAGGCAAGGTTGGGGCTCCTGGGATGCCCCTCATTCTGCCTGCTAACACTTGAAGATATACTCCAAACAAACAAGAGTTAAATCCTAATTCCTAATTAAAGTAGTCAGGGCATAAATGACCTGGTGTACTGGCTAGCAGCACTCCCAGAAAACAGACTTCTCCCTTAAGTAACTCACACTTAAAGCTACTGGACACATTAATGAATCTGGAGATGAGGAGAGAGGGAGGGGAATGTGGAAAAGTTAGTATGTTCCCTTATAATGATACCTGGATAGAAAAAAATTCTTATATTTTTATGAGAAAAGCCTCAACATCCAACATGAGATATTAGAAAAGACTCCCCTCAGGCAGGCCTGCCACCGGACTCAGAAATCTAATTAAATATTTTTACAACTGTAGGGGAATAAAAGAAATACACAAAAATATCCCCAGTGTTTATCTTTGACTATATGGACATGCAGGGTTTTTTCAATGTTCTGTATTTTCCAAATTTTCTTTAATAAATATGCCCTGTTTTAATGAAAAAAAAACTTCTAAAACATTTAGATACAAAACAGTTATTTTAAAACAAAGATTTAGATTCTGAGACTGTTTATATTCTGAGATTTGAATGTACACTTTTGAAAATATTAAATGATCTCTCTACAATCTAGTGCAGCATTCACATTAACAAGTGGACCTAAATCATGAATTTCAAAGCACAGCAGATTTTAATTTCATTTCATTCCACAAAGATCAAATGGCATACCTTTCGGGAAACTTTTATTTAAGCATGGTTCAACTATCAATGATAATAGAAAAGGAAATATTAATGATGCTGAGTATAAGAAAGAGAATTCTCTCAAGTTCTTAATGAAGGATGCTTTTTCAGGAGAATTAGCTAAAGGGGAAAAAAATCACATAAAGAGTTGAAGAGAAAAATAAATTATTTATCGGCTCTCCCGCAGTGCCTTTTAAACTTTAGATATGCATCAAAAGATTCCTGAAGTGAGATAATTTCCGTAGCACATTTCCATTTAGAATTACATCGTTGGGGGCCTCCATGTTGGCACAAGGGGTTAAGTCTCAGCTCTGTGAAGCTATCAGCAGCCACTGCAGCACGAGTTTGATCCCTGGCCAGAGAGCTTCCCACATGGTACAGCAGACCTCTCCTGCCTCGCCCGCTGCTCCCCTCAGCAGTGTACTTCAGTCAATCTGCCTGTTCTGCTTCCCACTCTGTCTCTGGTGAGTCCTCTCACCCCCTACGCACACACCTCTGGCCTACACCCCAGCTCTTGTATGCATAAATAAATCTTTAAAAAAAATAGAATTACATCGTTGGTTTCAAAAAATGTGTGTAGGGTGTACTTGTTAAACCTGTGAAAAGATATTCAGACATAATGCAAACCTGAATCACATAATCAGAGCACTCTTTCCAGAGTAGATGTGTTCCTAGAAAAACGTATGCTAATTAAGTTATATTTGAAATGCACTTGAGAATTCCTGCTACAGTGAATCCCTAGGGAAATAAAAATCTTTGGATAACATGAAAAAGGAAAAAAAAATACTAAATAATCCATCTGGCAAGCTTAAATGTTTTTCACATTTGCATTCTTCCAAAAGGACATGCTTGGAGAATATGTACAGAAACCCCTGACATAATCTATTTCTTACATTAAAGTTGGGAATTTCTAAATTTAAGAACAAAGAATATCTCACTGGTCAGAACAACCTGACCAGACCTAAAACAAAACATATACCCCACCCCAAGAGATAAACAATCCTTAAATCTGTTTCCCATACTCAGAAATTTCAACATATAAATACTTTAAGACTGGATTTTCTCCCTTATTTTAAGTAATGGCATCTATAAACCACCTCAGAACGATTAAGAGTTACATGAATTCCAGATAGCTTTAAAAGCTTAATTATTTTCAGACCACTCTTGTGTTTTTAAATATTTAATCTAGGATTCAGAATATAATTTGCCTTGTGTGTTTGACATTTTGTCAGGGAAAATACAAATGCTTCAAAACAATGATAATATCAACTGTGATTACAGCAAATTAGAATCACATCCTCATTCTCCTCCCCTGGGGTTGTTTTGGGACCAAGAAAAACACAGCTCAAGAAACTGAACTGCAATAACTAATTTGCCTTGACATTGAGCAAGGAATACTGGAGAATGAAAAGGTACTCTGGGTTAGCTGACCCAACTAAGCCTTTCCCAGGTTCAGCTGAGGACGGTCTCCTGCCAGGGGAAGCAAGAGGCCTGGGGGAGTAAGAAGGCTGAAGACGTAGCTGTTGAGTGGGGTAGACCACTTCTTAGTTCTGCAAATCTACACCTGGGACACCCTGGGTCCTGAGGATGGCCACGCTCTTGGGGCAGATAACACGTGCCTGAGTGAGGCCAAGAGTGCCCATCTCGTCATTAAGAACAACAGTCATCACTTACTATGTCCCTCCACTGGGGGACATGCAGGCCAGACTTGCAGGCCCCGTCTCCTGCAAATTTTGCTGCTTTTTTTATTCCCAACATGAAAAAGAAGAAGAAGGTACCACTATCTCTACTTTACTCATAAGAAAGCCAGAGCTCAGTTAAAATGATTTGTCCCAAGTCATCCAGGAACTGAATGGCACAAGGGAACTTTTCTTCATCCATATGAGACTTAATCCAGGGTTTGTTCAGTGTGCCAAGTTTCAGATCAATAATCCAGTATATGTGCCAGCTGGGACAACCAGCTTCCAAGATGGCCCAATGACCTCAGCTTCCTGTAGTCACATCTTCCTGTCACCCCCTCCCTCGCCACGCTAGGCTTGGTTCTGGGGCAGTCACATATGGCAGAAGTGATGCTACATCACTTTCACGATTAGGTTACAAAAAGCCGTGGCTTGCCTCTGTCTCTCTGTCTCTTGGGTTCTCACTGTCTCTATCTCTTTCTACTTTTGCTCTTGGGGACGCAGTCGACAATGCTATAGCAACCCTATGAAGAGCCCCACTGGTGAGGAACTGATGGCTGACAATCACGAGGATGCCAGCCACCACTTGCGGGGACTCGGAAGCAGATTCTTCAGCCCCAGTCCACGCTGACATGACGTGGAACCGGACAACAGCATGACACAGCCTCACAGAGATCCTGAGTCACAACCAACCAGCTGCCTGACCTTCCTAGTGGCGGGGTATGTGTATTGTTAAGCTGCTATGTTTGGGGTAATTTGCTATACACATAACTAATATACCAGTATACATGAATTTTCATAAAAATGATAAAGATATGTAATTGATTTCCTCGGGTACCACCTGTACAAAGCCTTGTGCATAATACCATGGAGAAATAAAAAGGAAAAAGAAAAACATGTCTTCAGCCTTCCAGAAGCTTCAAGCTAGAATGAAATATATATTTAAAAAAATAATATATTCAAAAATATTTCTGTCATTTTCTCTTGGGCTTTTCTATACAGTTTCTTTTCCCAAGATAGCCCAAATTATCTAACCAGATGCTTTTGGGGTATTAGGGTTATTACAGAAGAGCTACAAAGAGAAAGAAAGGTTTATAATTAAGCTTCTTAAATTCAAAATAGAATATTCTTACAAGATAATTGGTTATAAGCCAGACATTGTTGAGAATGAAACAATTTCCTAAATTCTTTTAGCTCCTGTTTAACATATCAAGGGCTAGTGCTGCCATATTAAATCATAGCCTTTCTTCCATAATGCAGAGAATCTAACTGTCTGCCTGTGCTGACTACCTGGAGCGGCAGGAAGATGTGACCTAGGAGACTTAAAGGAAAAGCCAACCTGGAGTCTCCAGGCCCCCTGGGACAGAACGGCCTACAGTCCCAGCTGTTGAGAGTCCTGCTGGGAGATACTCCTCAGGTGTCAGCCTTCTCCAGAAAATGCCTCAGCTAGAGGCACCTTGCCCTGGCCCTGGCCCCTTAGCAGGGCAGATCTCATCCAACTACTGGGAGAAGCAGAGCGGTGTGAAGGCCCAGCCCTCGGACCCAACGCAGGACTATTCTGAATGGTGATTCCCAGCGACCCACGGGACTGTCTGATGCCACTGAACCTGCATCACACCAACTTCTCCCTCTGCCCAGTCAGGCTCTTTCCTTTGCCTTCCAAAGGGGTGACCTCTTGAGGACTTCCTAATAAATGGTTTGCATACTAATCTAAATCTCAGCCTCTGCTTCCAGAGAGCCAAACCTGTGCGAGGATGCCTTTGGGCACAGTGGAATGTAAGGGAGGAGAAAAGGGGGGAAGCTCCTAGAGACAAGGGGCTACTGGGTATCACTGGCAGGTGGCCTATCACCTCGCTCACTCCTGCGGACCTGGGAGGTCACCCTGCTGGCTGGCACTGCACTAACACAGCAAACCCCAAGATAGCTAGGACAGAGTGGGAGGCTGGGGCAAAGACAAGATCAGATTTGTTCCCCAGCTTTGTTCTTCCAGGTTTTCAATGCAGATGAAATGCTAAGTTAAGGGCCAACTGATCAGCAGTGGTGCCCACCAATAGCAGGCCTACTTGATGGGGAAAATGCTCAGATTAAGAGTCAGAGGACTCCCCAGGACTGAGACCCAAGGCAGCAGGGTCTGCTCCCCCTAAAGCAGACTGAGGCTGAGTGGGAGCATTAGGTGTGGATTGAGAACGGCCGCAGCAGTTAATAGCAGAAGGGAGCCGTGTGACCAGGTGTGGTACGAGGTCAGCACACCCGAAAGGTCTAACCCATGGTTGGAGAACCTTCTTTCACTCCTGCCCCACAAGGTCACAAGAGCCACTCCTCCTCCCCGTATTCTTGGCCACAGTATTAGAAAGGGGGAGAGAAGGGACTGAGGAAGTCTGAAGACTGATGCGATGAGCCACGCATTCAGAGAGATCCCGACCAGGCTCCGTGAAGGTGAGAGGCCTTCAGCGGTGGTTGTCCAGTTCTCAGGAGACACTGAATGAAAATGTTTTATAAATAGCCAAGTACCTTACAAAATGCATTTTAAAACCAGGATACCTAACCTGTTCTCATCTATTTTTGAAAAGCCTTTGTTTTCAAGAGGATGAAATAATTTTTGAGGGTTGGATACATAGCACATTAGATGAATCTGCATGTATAAACATTTCCACTGCATTGTAGCAGCTGAGAGCCCGCAGAAGCGTCCCCCACCCCCTGCAGTGACACCACAGGGTGGGGGTGGGGAGAGTTAGGGATAGGGTCCAGTGCCCAGTGAAGACCCAAGAAAGATGAGGGTCACTAGACCTCAAGAGTGAGGGGGAAACTAACCCAGAGCTGCCCCTCAGGTAATATATCACCTTTGAGACATGAGCCATAAAATTAATGAACAGAAAATAGACATTGACACTTAAAGAAAATAACAGAATTGCTGGATGTAGAATGTCCAATAGAGGAGACAGAATGATAAAGCAAATATTAGATGTTAACATAGTAGACAGTTCAACAAAACAAAATACTTACAAATACCAGCTGACCCTAATAAATGAAGTGAGGTTATTTAGGTTAAGGGGGCGGAGAGAGGGAGAAAGGGTTAAAGGGGTATAAGGAATGGCAGGGGGAGAATCAAGAAGCTAGGAGGAAAGGGAGGCCTTATAGGCACAGCCCTTCAAGAACCAACCTGCCTCTGGCTCTGACTTCTCAGGGTCAAGGTCATCCTTGGCCCAGGGTGAGGCAAATGTGAACTGAGATGCTCGGCCCTCAGTGCTTGTTCCCCCACTGATGTTAGGGGGTTGGGATACATGGGAGCAGCACTGAACTGGGAGTCAGACAGTCCCGGAAGCAAGCTCAGCCACCACCATTAGCAGGTGACCTTGAGTGACCTCAGGAAACCTCAGCTCCCTCTGGCAAGCAGGGTATAAAAAGCTTACCTCCCTGGGCTGAATTGAAGAACAGGGAGATGATGGCTGAGGAATTACTCACAAACTATTAAGGGCTTTATAAAATGTCCAGTGCTATGTATACTTTAAATCACTAAAAAAAAAAAAAAAAACATAAAAAATTGACACTTCCCAGCTCTCCTCCCAGTCACTTGTGTTTCTGTTCCCTTTTCTTATCTATCCTTCCAGATACATGTGAGTCAGACCTCATTTATGCAGTCCTTTTTGGTTTATAATACAGTATATTATGTATACTATACATAGACTATATCTATAAAGATAGAATAATAAAAGTCCCCACCTTTTCTGTTGCTTCATGATATACAATTATATGGTGATCTCATGGTTAATTTAATAGTTTCCTATTAATGGAAATCCCAGTCTTTTTTTGCTATTAATGGCAAAACTACAGATGTGGAGAGAAGGAGACCCTCATAGAGTGTTGTTGGGAATGTAAACTGATGCAGTCACCCTGGAAAACAATTTTGATATTCCTTGAAAAATTAAAAATAGGACTACCGTGTGGTCCAACTACTCCACTTCTGAGTATTTATCTGAAAAACAGGAAAACTTGGAAAATTTGGAAAGATGTATGCACCTCTATGCTTCTTGCAGGGTTATTCACAATAGCCAAGTTATGGAAACTTGATGGATAAAGAAGTGGTATATACAAGATGGAGCACTGCTCAGTTATAAAAAGGAAAATAATGAAATCTTGCCATGTGCAACAGCATGCATGCATGGACATTGAGGGGGTAATGCTAAGTGAAATAAGTTTGAGAAAGACACACACTGGATGATTTCAATCCTATGCGGAAATAAGGAAGCAAAGCAAATGAACAAACAAAACGAATCAAAAACAATGCTTTCATGATTGCCCTTACACCACTGCATACCTCTAAGTACATCTGTAGGATATTCTAGAAAGGAAATGCTGAGGCAAAGAATACCTGCTTTTGTAATTTTCAAATGATTTCTGATCTTGCCTTCCAAGAAAGTGTCACCGATTGGCGTTTCCTCCAAAGGACCTGTTGAGTGAACTCAGTGGAATGTCAAACTTGTTGATTCAGAGGCAGTACCAGGAAAGGGAGATAGAGAGAACACTGCTTCCGGCACACCTGCTCATTCCTAGTAAGCAAAGGAGACCCCCAGCGCTTTCTCCATCTCTGAATTCACTCCACTCCTGGAGGTAAAGCCACTTCTCAGATCTGTAAATGTGTGAAATACAATTAGTCACACTCCTGTCAGCTTCTCCTTGTGGGCACAAGCTGCCCCAGAAAACAGGAATTCTTTTTCTTTCTTCTGGACAGGGTGGAGAAGGGGCCTCAGTTCACAACAGGCAAAGACAGGTTGCCACTGTCTGGGGGTTAGTCTGTAGCCCCCAGACTCACCTTGAACTACCCCTTACAAATTAGCCCTTAGCAGTAATGAGGAAGACGTTTCAGCCCCCATCTGCTATTCACTTGTTTCATTTCTCAAGTTATTCACAGCTCAGTCTGAGAAGGAGGTTAGATATTCAAATAGGCAGTTCTCACTTAAAGAGATGTTAATTATTTCCTAGTATACATTTCCTTCTCAACTAGGCATAACTTCCAAGACTTCAGTTGTCCACCCAAGGGGTATTTCTCCAAGTAAGGTCATCTGCCTCAAGTCAATGGGGAGTTAGGGGTGGTAAAAATACTTAAAATGCAGATTCTGTATCCAATTCAGATTTTTTTGAACTGAAATCATTATGTAGTAGAGAGCAGGGTGGGGAGGGGAGGGTTTGAAGATCTGCATTCCATAACAAGTTTTCCTTGAATTTTAGGCAGAGTAAATTTTAGGAAGCTTGACACTAAATAGCCTATGCTAGTCCTAAGAAAACCCTAAGCTTTATGGTTATGGTGACTAAAGTTACTGCGCCAAGTAAAAGAAAAAGATAAAATATGACTCAGGAGAGAAAACTTGAAATGTTGAGACTGGTGAGACCAGCAAGGAATCACAGTGAAGAAATATTCATGAGGCTATTAAAGAAATAGATAAATAGCTTTCCCCTATTAGGATGGTACTTCAAAGCTGAGTGGCATCAAAGAAGAGGGATGAATAGGACAAATGAAAGCGTGTGCTTCAATTATTTATTGGCAGAGTGAAAAATGAAATTTGGGAGATACAGAGCCTTCAACATATTCTAAACAAACTGTGCTTTCCTGGCTATATTAATTAGTACGTTAAAAGGTTGGGTGTTAATTAGTTGACTTTACATTGCTCTACCTACCCACAACACAACTGAGGTGTTATTATCTCCTACTTGTTAATTGGCTATTAACAGCAGGAAGTAATTGCTTTGGAAATTATTCCCTGGAAAGTGCTTTAGGTCTAATGTTGAGAAATGTATCTGTGCACATGCTTGGGTATGAGTCAGGGACTAGCTGTCAAGCTGGCACTTCCTCAGGCTGCCTGTGCAATGGAGGCAGCATTGTTCTCTCTCATCTAGTTGTTCACATTCATTCTTTCAAAAGCAGGTATTGGTATTGGTCGGAGACGCTTTCCTAGGCAGGGCCAAAATGAGGCAGATTGGTCATATTATTGTGATATAAACTTATTTAGTTCATTTGTTATCCATGTTCATTTTTCACATTTCTAAAGACATTTTGAGACTCATTTTTACTGAAGTAGAGCTACATTCTCATGCATTATTCTTAAGATCGAGTTTGATGAGATTGTCCATATCTTTCCACCTACATAACTTCCAACCACATGGTGCCATTTCTAGGAGGTTCCCTGGGGCCATTTCCTGTCTCCTCCATTAGCTGCCTCTATTTTATAATTTTGAGATTTTTGCCTCATCTTGAACTTTAAAGGAATTGCAATACAATGTATTCTGTTGTGCCTAATGTCTTTCCTCAACATAATGTCATTAAGATTATGTTACTCAGCCCCAGTGAGTTGGTACACTATTGGTGGGAATATAGATTGGTTCAGATCTCATGGAGAAAAGTATTAAGGTTCTGCAAAAGATTAAAATTAGATATTCCAGCAATTTCACTCCTAGGTATCTGTCCAAAGAATGCAAAAACATTAACTTGAAGTGACATATCCACTCCTACTTTTAATTGCAGCACTATTTACAATAGCCAAGTTATAGAAATAACTTAAGAATCTAATGAGAGAAAAGTAGATTAAAAAGATATGATATATATACACTATGGAATACTACTCAGCTATATTATAAAAAAAGATGAAATCACGCCACTTGCAACAACATGGAGGGAACCAGAGGGGACTAAGCTAAGTGAAATAAGTCAGAGAAAGACAAATACTATATGATTTCACTCACCTGGTATATAGGGAAATGAAGGAAGTGACAAAACTAAACCAATGGAAACTCTAGAAATATGCCTGCAGAATTGAGCCTACAGGAAGGGGAGGGAGGATGGGAGTGGGGACAAAGAAGTTGGGGGCCAAGTGGTCTAGGATAAAGGATCATAGGTGCTTTGATGGTGGGTGTGGTGCCATACATCTGAGAAGACATGAATCTGTTCCCCTAAATCATATCCAATGTTGTAATGTTACCTCAATAAAATAATAATTAATAAAATAATTTTGTAAAAGATTACAGTACTTACTGATTTTTTCATGGTAACATATTTAGCCAAAGAAGTGCTGGCTTAGTAGAAGTGGGTCTAAAGCAAGATAGCTCACGGTCTGGTAGAAATTAAATTGGGGAGTGACATCATCAACATGGCGGTGAAGGGATGTTAGAATCAACTCTCCCAAAAGAAAAGCCACTTATAAAGAGACATCTGCCAAACCCAGAGAAGATCCAGAAATGCTACATAAATCTAACACCTCACGGGTGTGTAGGACTTGGAAAGAAGCTGAAAAGACTGACTAAGGAGAAGAAAGAACTACCAGATCCCCTCTCCCCTCCCCTCAACACAAAACCGACCAGGAAACCAAGACGAGAGGCACCTGAGGAGACCCAGAAAAAGAAAGGTAGGCAGAGGCGCATCCCCGGGCATGGCAGAGTGATAAACTCGAGACTGACACCAGCAGTCCCTCCAGGCAGCAACAGAGCACTGGAGAGGACAGAGTGCACTGGGGAAGTTGGTGGGACACAGAACAAAGCCCCAGGCAGCCGAGGTGTAGCCCCTCCCCCCACCTCCGTTACGGAGCCAGCACTCTAGCTCCCCTTTGGAACAAAACTCCGGGGCGGTGGTCTACCCCCCACTCTCAGCAGTGCTAATATTCTCTAGCCACTGGAGGAACCTCATGAAAAAACTCCTGGCTACAAGTGCGGGAGAAGCACGGGACAAAAGCCTCACAGTTAAAGCTTCCTGTTCTGCCCCGGGCAGGAGAGGGACTGCGGTTGGGGCAGCTCTGCCGTGCTGCGCTGCGCCAGAGAAATACCGCGGGAGGGGGTCAACTTCACAAACCCCAGATAAAGACCATGGGCTAGGCTACCGCGATAGTCCTCCAGGCGTGGGAGAGGCACAGGACAAAAGCAGCACATGTGCGGTTGGGGCTCCTTGTTCCGCCCCGCGCAGGAGAGGGACCACGGTCGGGGCAGCTCCACCTCTCCGTGCCACACCGGAGAAATATCGCAGGAGGGGGTCAGTTCCACAAACCCCAGATAAAGACCATGGGCTAGGCTACCACGACCGCCCTCCAGGAGCGGGAGAGGCACGGGTCAAAAGCCATGCGCAGGAGAGGGACCTCGGTCAGGGCAGTTCCACCTCGCCTCGCCGCGCCGGAGAAATACCACGGGAAAGAACAGGAAGATCAATAACGAGAATAATAGCAGAGACAGAGATAGAAAAAAAAAAACTGAAGGCAGCAGCATCTAACACCCGAAAGGGGACAAAATCCCAGCAGTGGGGCACCACCGAAACACCCCAAGACCTCAGGGGCAAAAGACTACAGAAGACCTCTCAAAGTAAACCTGCAACTACCATCTCAGCAGGAACCACTAAAAGAAAAAAATTTGAGAAATCATCCTCCCTAGCCTACAAGGATCTAGTGCAAAATAGCCACAGACCTCAGTACTGGGGTTCTTGGAACTGAGTGGAGCTAGCCATAGGACCACCAACCACCACAACCAACAGGGGTTTGGCCTAACAGGGCCAGAATCGGTTAGATCACTACTCCCCAACATCCAAGAAGGAGAACCCAAAGAGATGCCTGCCAATACCAGTGCCACAATCTCCCAACAATTACAACAAATCAGAAGACAAACAGGGAGAAGGAAAAATATAAACAACCAAGCAAGCCCACAGGGAAAGGATATGGAACAAAAAGAAAATCAAGCATCTGAAGAAAGAAATCGAGACCCTAAAGAAGGAGAATAAGAGCTTAATGGAAGAACTAAAGATCTCCGGGAACAGTAATAAAAGCAGAATCGATGAAATGGAAGAACGCATTAGCGATCTCAAAGATGCAAATATTAAAAGATCCAAAAGGGAAAAGGAAATTGAAGCATGTAGGGAAAAGAATGAAAAAACAATTCAAGATCTATCTGACACTATGAAAAAAGGAAACATAAGACTTATAGGAATCCCAGAAGGAGAGGAGAGGGACCAAGGAGCAGAGAAACTATTTAAGGAGGTAATAGAAGAAAACTTCCCAAGTATGAAAATTGGCATTCAAGAGGCAAGAAGATCTCCAAATCAGCATGATGCTAGATGACCTACAGCTAGACATATCATAGTTAAACTCACACAAATACAGGACAAGGAAAAAATATTGAAGATGGCAAAGGGGAGGAAACAAATAACTTATAAAGGAAAACCAATCAGGATGACATCTGACTTCTCTGAAGAAACAATAAGGGCAAGAAGAGAATGGAGAGACAGATTCAACAAACTCCAAGACAATAAATTCCAACCAAGAATACTTTATCCTGCAAAGCTCTCTTTCATCTATGAAGAAAGGATAAGGATCTTCCCAGACAAACAGAGTCTCTGGAAATTCATCATGACTAAACCCCCACTACAAACAATACTACAAGAAGTCCTAAAGCCAAAACCGACATCAGAATGAAAAAGACTAGAATAAGACAAGGAATAAAACCACAAAAAGACAAACAAAATGGCCAATATAAATGCCAATGTATCAATATTAACTCTAAATGTAAACAGACTCAACTCATCAATAAAAAGGCACAGAGTAGCGAAATGGATCAAAAAACAGGACCCAAACTTCTGCTGTCTACAGGAAACACATTTAGCCACAAAAGATAAACACAGACTGAAAGTAAAAGGCTGGAAAACTATCCTACAAGCAAATGGACCTAAAAAGAAGGCAGAGACAGCTATACTTATATCAGATAAAATAGACTTCAAACTAAAAAAGGTAAAAAGAGACATAGATGGTCACTACATCATGATAAAGGGGAAAATTAAGCAAGATGATATAACCCTCATCAACATATATTGCCCAAATGAAGGAGCACCAAAATATATAAGACAATTATTATCATCTCTGAAAACAGACATTAGAGAAAATACATATATAGTAGGAGACTTCAACACTCCATTATCACAAATGGGCAGATCAACGAGGCAACAAATAAAAAAGGACATTAAAGCTCTAAACAAAGACACATGGGCTTAACAGATATCTATAGGGCACTACACCCCCAAAAATCTGAATACACATTCTTCTCAAGTGCACACAGATCATACTCCAGGATTGATCACATACTAGATCACAGAACAAACCTCAACAGATACACGAAGATCAAAATCATACCTACTATCTTCTCCGATCAAAAAGCCATCAAACTAGAAATGAACCATGAAAAGAAAAAAAGGAACCCTTTTACATCATGGAGATTGAAACCCACACTGCTCGAAGACCTATGGACTAATGAGGAGATCAAAGAAGAAATTAAAAAATACCTAGAAATGAATGACAAAGAAGACACAACTATCCAGAATGTTTGGGATACAGCAAAAGCAGTACCAAGAGGGAAATACATAGCAATACAAGCTCACATCAAGAAACAAGAAACAACTCAAAGAAACAATCTAATCTCCCACCTCAATGAACTGGAAAAGGAACAAAGGAATAATCCAAAAGCCAGTAAAAGAAAGGAAATAATAAAAACCAAAGAAGAAATAAATGAAATGGAAATCACAAAAAACAATACAAAAGATCAACGAAACCAAAAGCTGGTTCTTCGAAAAAATAAATAAAATAGACAAACCTCTAGCAAGGCTTACAAAGAAAAAACGGGAGAACACACAAATAAACAGGATAAAAAATGAAAGAGGAGAAATTACAACGGACACAGCAGAAATCAAAAGAATAATCAGAGATTACTATAAACAGCTATATGGAAACAAGTTCAACAACTTAGAGGAAATGGACAAATTCCTGAAACTACACAACCACCCAAAAATAGATAAAGAAGATATAGGACACCTAAACAGGCCAATCACAAGCAATGAAATTGAAGCAGTAATCAAAACCCTCCCCAAAAACAAAAGCCCAGGACCAGATGGTTTCATAAACGAATTCTACCAAACGTTCAAAAAGGAACTAATCCCTACATTACACAAACTCTTTCAAAAAATTGAGAAGGAAGGAGTACTACCAAACACATTCTATAAAGCAACTATTACTCTAATTCCAAAACCAGACAAAGACAATACAAAAAAAGAAAACTACAGACCAATCTCCCTAATGAATACTGATGCAAAAATATTTAACAAAATCCTGGCCAACTGGATCCAACAATGCATCCAAAAGATAATACACCACGACCAAGTGGGATTTATTCCAGGGACACAAGGATGGTTCACATCCAAAAATCAATCAATGTAATCCAACACATCAACAAAAAGAAAAATAAAAACCATATGATCATATCAATAGATGCTGAGAAAGCATTCGACAAAGTGCAGCACCCATTTATGATAAAGGCCCTTGAAATACTTGGGATAGAAGGAACATTCATTAACACAATAAAAGCCATATATGACAAACCCACAGCCAGTATTATCCTCAACAGTGAGAAGCTGAAAGCCTTTCCCCTAAAATCAGGAACAAGACAAGGATGTCCACTCTCACCATTGCTTTTCAATGTAACACTTGAAGTCCTAGCAAGAGCAATAAGACAAGAGAAAGACATACAAGGAATCCAAATAGGGAAGGAAGAAATTAAACTGTCACTATTTGCGGATGATATGATTATATACATAGAGAATCCCAAGAACTCCATAGAAAAACTACTCAAAACAATAGACCAATTCAGTAACATAGCAGGATACAAAATCAATGCACAAAAATCAGTAGCCTTTCTATATGCAAACACTCAGTCTGAAGAAGAAGAAATTAAAAGAATTATCCCCTTTAAAATCGAAACAAAAAAAAATCAAGTACCTGGGAATAAACCTAACAAAAGAGGTAAAGGACTTATACAAAGAAAACTACAAGACGCTATTAAAAGAAATAGAGGAGGACACAAAAAGATGGAAAGACATCCCCTGCTCATGGATTGGAAGAATCAACATCATCAAAATGGCCATCCTACCAAAAGCAATCTACAGATTCAATGCAATTCTGATAAAAATTTCAATGACATTCTTCAAAGAAATAGAACGGATATTGATGAAATTCATATGGAACCACAAAAAAACTCAAATAGCTAAAGCTCTCCTGACTAAAAAGAAGATGAATGGAGGGATTACACTACCTGATTTCAAACTGTACTACAAAGCCATAATAATTAAAACAGCATGGTACTGGAGCAAAAACAGACACACAGACCAATGGAATCGAATAGAAAACCCAGAAATAAAACCACATATTTATGGACAACTAATCTTCGACAAAGGAGCAAAGAATATGCAATGGAACAAGATTAGTTTGTTCAATAAATGGTGTTGGGAGAACTGGACTGCTACATGCAAAAAAATGAAGCTAGATTACTACCTCACACCATGCATAAAAACCAACTCGAAATGGATAAAAGACCTGGAGATAAGACCTCAAATCATAAAGTTTATAGAAGAAAAAATAGGCAAAACTCTACATGACAAACACCTCAGCAAAATCTTTAAAAGCACTTCCCTCATAGCGAAGGAAGTAAAGGAAAAGAAAAACAGCTGGGACTACATCAAACTAAAAAGCTTCTGTACAGCAAAAGAGACAATAATCAAAACAAACAGACACCCTACTAATTGGGGGAAGATATTTGCATACAATACAACCGATAAAGGACTGATAACAAAAATCTACAAAGAGCTCACACAACTCAACAAAAACAAAGTCAACAATCCAGTCAAAAAATGGGCAGAAGAACTAAAAAGACACTTCTCCAAAGAAGAAAAGCAAATGGCCAATCGGTATATGAAAAAATGTTCAATATCACTTATAATCAGGGAAATGCAAATTAAAACCACAATGAGATACCACCTCACTCCAGTGAGAATGGCGCACATTAAAAAAACAGGTAACAACAAACGTTGATGAGGATGTGGAGAAAAAGGAACTCTCCTACACTGCTGGTGGGAATGCAAATTGATCCAACCACTATGGAAAGCTGTATGGCGTTTCCTCAAACTCCTAGAAATGGAGCTTCCATATGACCCGGCAATACCACTACTGGGAATCTACCCAAAGGACACAAAAACACTAATCCAAGAGGACACATGCACCCGCATATTTATTGTAGCACTGTTTACAATAGCTAAGGTATGGAAACAACCCAAATGCCCAAAAATAGATGACTGGATCAAGAAGATGTGGTACATATACACAATGGAATACTATTCAGCATTCAAAAAAGACAAACACATGCAATTCACAGCAACATGGATGGATCTAGAAGGGATCATGATCAGTGAAATAACCAGAAAGAAAGAGAAAATTATCGAATGGTTTCACTTATAACAGGAATATAGGGGAGCCAAATAAGAATGCGACATTCAGCAGGGAAGGAGGGGAGGGTAAGGGCTCAAGAAGGGGGAGGAAGGGAGCACGGGGGACTATGGCGATGGCTCCATGGGTGGACAGGTGCTGGGTAACCTATGGGGAACACACAATAATGTAAAAGATATGAATAACAAAAATAAAATATTTATTTAAAAAAAGGAAATTAAATTGGGAAATATGGGCTCTGAAAAGCAGGCATGTGCTCACTTCTTGGGTGGAGGAAAGTAGCCCTGCCTACACTGAGTGTGTGGTAGCCCAGAACAATGGTGCAGCTAACCAGACAGGAGAATCATTGCTGCTTAGACCCTGGGTCATCACTGAGTCCCTAAGCATGGCACCCAATCTTAACTCCACAAATGCCTTTGATGTTCTCAGCATTCCCTCAGCTTATTATCAAAACTTCAGTGATCATCAGAATCACCTGGAAAGCCTGTTAAACCAGATTTTGGGGTCCAAACCCCAGAATGTTTCTTTCCAGAGCTTAGGAATAGTGTCTGAAATTTCTACTTCTAACGAGCACTACCATTCTGGGGACCACACTTGCAGACCCATTGTTCTATAACAACACCCAGGACTGTGGAATTAATTACTTATGCTACAGAATATATCACCTTTGTAAACTCACTCCTACCACAGTAAAAGTCAAGCAAAGCCAGACTTTAAAGCCATGAAAATAGATCTTATTCAGTAGCTACAGCCAATAGGGGAAAGAGTTGAGCTCCATTCTCCTTTGTGCATAGGAGATTGGTATTTTAAAGGGAGAATGGAGAAGTAAGAAGTGAGAGGGCAAAAAGATGCTTACATAGTCAGGAAGGTAAAAAATCACAAAGGGTTGTTCAGTGTACATGCAATTGGACCAACTAGGTCAGTTAGCTGGCAATTGTCTTAGGATTCTACCCTCCCCCAGAGCCTGAAAGACAAAGTCTCTATCCTTCCTGATAATTACATTTCAAAGCAATGGTTTTCAGGTCCTTGAGAAAGACACTCCTGAGTTGTAGGAGAGGCATGTACATCTCAAAGGGGACAAAGGAGTTACAATTACAAATCCTTTTCAGTACATACTTTAAGAAAAGGAAGTTAGGTGTTGACTGAAGCAAAGCAAATTCTTTTGACAGTCTGAGATTTTCCATACTGAAACTCAAAATGACACTAGGTTCTCCTAGGAATGTGGCTTTAGTGGCTAGAAGTGAGTCAGGGATGGTGAAGTATCTTAGTACAGATGGAGTCATTATACCCTAAGAGTTTTTTGCTTTCTCATAACCAACATAGAATATTGAAATTCCTCCAATACATACACTCTCTCCCCCAAGGCCTTGTTTCTGCCCACCCATTTTCTTTACTCATTAAGCCACTATTTCTCATATCTGTTTGCATACTCTGGGTTTAATGGAAAATTTCAAAACTAACATTCCAAACCCTGTTGAACTTAAAATTATACATATCCAAATGACTAGTTATAGGCTACTAGTTACAATATCCTAATTATAAGAAGAAATATTGTAAAAAGCTATTATTTACTTTATCCAGGTCATTCAGCAGTAGAGGCTTTTAAAATGAAGTTTTTGGATGCCTGGAAATGCCCTAAAATTCCATCATGGACCCCAAGTTGGTGTCTTACCAACTTAACTGCTGATATAAAAGCAGTTTGTGTCTTACCAACTTAACTGCTGGTGTCTTAGCACAAATCAAAACTATATGACTAGCTATTGCATTCTTCACCATCATATGCATACAATTTCTCAAATGGCAGCTTCACTTAAGAAAGTTCTTTATGAGGCAATGAAAAATATTAATTTTACTAAATCACAACTTCATATTTTTAATATTATATGATAAAATGGGAAGCAGTCCTGAAACATTTCTGCTGTATATCAAAAGGTGATAATAGGCATGTGGAAAAAATACCTGTGTGATTTTTTTGAGTTGCTAGCTGAACTAGCCACTTTTTTTCATGGAGTACAATTTTTATTTTAAAGAATAACAGAAAGACTAATGACTTTGATATATGGCAGATATTTTCTCAAAAACAAATGAAGTCAATCTGTCATTTCAAGGGAAATAGCTGACAGCATTTGTTTTGCTAATTTAAAATTAAATTTTTCCAGTAAAAATTCAAATCTTAGAAAACTGTCATCTGTCATCATGAGAATGACAGCTTCTCAATACCTAGAGATTTTCTAATGAGCTCAGCAGTGATATTTACAAATATGATTTAACAAATTGTTACATGAAATGTGCAAACATTTGGAAAGTGTATACATTTCAGAAAATCAATATGTTCCATGTAACCAATGGCATTACAAAAGCATGCATCATTTTTAAAAAACCTATTCAAAGTGCAAGATAAAAGGCCAATAGATTTTAATGTACCAAAATACAAGAATTTCACTGATGACGTGTCACATTCCAATTATCAAATTTTGGTGTGGTACATCAGTTAATAGCTACAATTTATCTGGAAAGCTACAAAAATAACCTTCCCTTTTCCTCTACATGGCTATGTGTGACCAAATTTTTCTTTATATATTTCAATCAAAACCATGCATTGTAACAAGATTAAATGGAAAAGCAGATATGAGAAGATAGCTGTATCCTAGTAAGTCAAGCATGATCTAATTTAATCTTCCAAAATTGTTTATTGACTCTATGTTGTGCCTTCCATCAGTCTACCTACTCTGATCAGATATTAACAGTATCACTGAACATCAGAAAATAAGCACTGAGTTTAGGCAGTTGTATCAAGAAGACAAATCATGAGAATGCACTGGCATAATTTTCAAAATAATGGATTGAAAATCAAAGTAAAAGCAATTAAATACTTTTTATCATTTTTTCAAATTGGCAAATACCTTCCTTCTTATTATTAATGATATTGCATTCCAACCTAGAACAGAACATACTTCTGTGGGAGCATTAGTTGTGCTAATTTTATGGAAGACAGGAAATTGTAGATTTAAAAACCTTAAGACAGTGCTACAGAAGTACATAATTCCAGGATTTAACACAGGTACCCCAATGCATACCTCTGACCCAAATATTCTATTTATAAGAAATTTTCCTAAGTGATTAAAAATATGTGTAAAAACTAAGGTCCTCATCACAATGTAATCTACAACAGTACAAAATCAGGCAAAAAATGACTCAATAGTAAGTGAAATAAACTCTCTTATTTATAATGCGCAACCATGAACAATAAAGGGACGGGTATATGGTCAATTATTTTTAGTGATATAACATTAAAATATCATGTGGCTAAATGTATGCATGGAATAATATATTTCTCATTAGAAACTATAATCAAACCTATGTGAGTGTGACCACATTGTACCGGTCAAGTACACAGTTCTACAATCAGATTGCCTCATTCAAATTCAGACTTTGAAATATTAACCAAGGGGTCCAGGGCAAAGTGCTTTGCCTAGCAGAAATTTTGGATAGAGTTACTGCTTATGATTCTGAGCATCAGAGAGAGTAGATGGAGATAAGGAAGGACTGGCTCTATATTTCCATCCCCCTAAGAGGCTCATAGGAGAAATATTTCAGAAAAATATTTCCAGATATTACCAGAGAGGATTCCTGGTTAGCCCCACCTAGGGCTGCTCTCAACAGTCTCCACAGCTGCTTAGCTATTATCTGCTCCCTGGACACATCCATATCAAAATGTACCATGCAGTTGTTGAAGCACATTTATTACTGGTAATTTGACTTCTTTGAAGTTTGAGAATTTGTTTCATTTTGATTTATTTATTAGCATTTGCATCAAAATACCCAATTAGAAATGCAAAAATATTCCAGCAACTCATATCATCAACTTGTTTACTTTAGCCCGGAAGTAAATAACTCCCTGAAACATGCTAATGACAATTTGATAATATCATGTATACTCAGATCAGCAAGTTGTCTATAAAATGATTATACTAATTTTCTCATGCTTTACTTCTTCTCCCATGTTGAAGCACTCTAAGTCTAGGAACTGAGCTTTGAGTTCTGTAAAGAAATTAGTCATAGAGCTCAGAACCCATCCTCACCATTACTAGAGACCTCCCCTACCCTGGCCTTTCTCACGATGGCAACAGCGTCCACATTGGTGCTACTCATTCTCCTTCTGGACACATAGGAAGATGACACCACTCTAGGATTAGAGATCAAGGGCAGCCGTACCACTTTTCCTTTGTCAATGAATGAGAGAGGACGTAACATGTATGATTCTGGGTGGAAGATTTCATTCCCACTGTGAGATTTTCCAGTGCTCACTGTGCCACAATAGCCCTTAATGTTCCAGACCCACCACTAACCAGGGGTCTTGCATGAGATTGACATAGAACATTCTCCTGGAATGGGGAAAGAGAAACCCCTGTTGTTGAAAGTCAGCAATACTTTTTGTGCACGGCTGAATAGTAAATATGTTCAACTTTGCAGGCCATATGATTTCTATCACAACTGCTCAACTGTACCATATGTAGTGTGAAAGCAGCCGTAGATGGCGTGTGAATGCATGGCATGGCTGTGTTCCAACTCAATCTTTATAAACACAGGCAGCAGGCCAGATCTGACCCTGAGCCATAGCATGCCTACCTTTTTGTTTTTCGTTTTATAGTAAAGGTTTTTAAGTAGAGAATTTCTTTCAGCTTTACTGAGGTACAATTGAACAAAAAAAGAAAGTACATATAATTTAAGGTTTACAACATGATGATTTTATGTAAGTATACCTTGTGAAATATATAATCAAGCTAATGAACATGCATATCACCTCACATATTTGTCTTGGATATGTTTAATGTGTGTGTGTGTGTGTGTGTGTGTGTGTGTGTGTGTGTGTTGAGAACATGCCTTGTTATAAGTGATTAAAATATTGGGATTGTTACCACAGCAATACCTAGCCTTCACAGAGGAATAAAGCAATAGTAGGTCAGTTAGGACAGAACACATGAGAAACAAGTCGAATAACTTATCAGTGATAAAAAGTCTTTGAACTGACAGTCCCTGAAACCAAGGTACCTATCCAAAGCAAGAGGAACCTGAGGAGGTTGGTGAGATATGGGGAGTGAATAGAGAGAGAGGTATTTCTAAAGGAGAATCAGATCATTCTCACAGTTAAAGACAGATGGTTCAATCCCTATAGGAGCTGCTGACGCACTGGAGAACCATGAACACATTCCAGCTCCTTCCTGCTCTGCTGGACTTAACACCTACCACATACAAAGTTCTTCCCAAGACAAAACTCTACAACATTAATTCTCAAACTAGCTTGTGTCCAGGTCACCTGAGGATTGGTCAAAATCCATGGGTTTTTGTTGCAGGAGGTCTGAGACTGTACCTGAGAATTTGTATGTATATCAAATTCTGTTCAGTGCTGGTCCTTAAGAACCACTGGTCTACAGAGTCACTATAAGTTCCATCTTGCAGAAAAAACTGAAGGAGACTGTCAGATTAAAAATACATGCGGGCCTCCCTGGTGGCGCAATGGGTTGTCTCAGCCTATGCGGCTGACCGCAGCCACTGCAGCACAAGTTTGATCCCCAACCAGGGAGATTCCCACAAGGCACAGCAGACCTCTCCTGCCTCGCCCACTGCTCTCCTCAGCTGTGTATTTCAGTACATCTGCCTGTTCTGTTCCCTGCTCTGTCTCTGGTGAATCCTCTCATCACCACAGCCCCCACCACTAGCTTGCACCCTAGTTCTGGTATGCATAAATAAATAGATCTTTAAAAAAATTAAAATATATATATGCATTCTCATGATAGTGTTTTACTCCTGGTGAATGGTTACCATGACATGTAATAAAATCCTGTCACTGCCACTGAGAGGCCAGCTGACCTTGGACTAGTCACATCTCTGAGCACTGGGTCTCTCTTCAAGAAAGATGTGACAGCGCATCTACCCCACAGAGTTTCTGAGAGAGTGAGGTAACACTTGTCAGGCTTCTGGAATGATGCCCCGCCCCAGGTAGAGAAGTTTCCCAAGTTGCTAAGCAAATGGCAAGTGCAGATAAGGTCTAATCCCTTGGGAATCAAACATAAAGGTTTACTTCATCTATCTTTTAGTTCAAACATCCTCAAAAGGTATGATATCAATCATCTCCAAGGGGTGAAAGCTGGTCCTTCAAAAGGTATGATATCAATCATCTCCAAGGGGTGAAAGCTGGTTCTTGGAGGGGGACAGAATATCTTAGTCTCTTAAACAGATATATGGGTAATTTGCTATTAAAAATTTATGGGGGGTACAAAAGTGAAAAAGATGTCCAAAAATCTTCTTTGTGGGATGACAATGAAAAATTAATAAACACTAATTTAGCTAATATGCAGGGGCGGGGCTGGGGAGGGGCTGGGTAACTGACTTGATTTCACACAGATGTAAGATAACTGCCAGCATCTGAAACCAGGTCTTTAACTCTAAACCCTGTGTCTTTCTCACCTCAAGATATTTCTATCACTTATAAATAGCCCCATAGTCCAACATAAAAAATAAGGGGGAAAGGAGAGGAAATAAATCTCCACTTCCTCCTAAAATGATGGCATGACATCATGTCACTTGACTTATATGACTTAACACACAGTGACCTTTAAATTTTGTCTTTTATTTCCCTGGGACTATACTATACCTTTGAAGTTAGAGCTGATTTCAGACTTGGTGTGGTAGAATACAAAACACATGAGAATTGGACATGGATTTGAATCCCAGCCCTTGTCACCTACGGGCTGGGTGATATTGGAAAAGTGACTCAATCCTGTGAGAAATCATCTAAAATCAGAGAGATTCAGTAGACTCTGCTGTAAAGGGCCAGATAATAAATGTTTTAGGCTTTGCATGCAGGCCCTATGCTACACAGCTTTACTATGTAGCGTGAAAGCAGCCCTAGACAATATGTAAAGAAATAAGCTTGATTGTGTTTCAATAAAACTTTACTTACAAAAACAAGATGGCAGGCTGTATTTGGTCCAATGATCAGTTTGCCCACCTCTATTCTACAAGATAGGGGTAATGATATTAGCAAATTTGTATTAACTATTGCTGCTTAATAAAACACCCAAAACTGACTGACTTAAAGATCGATAAGCTACTTTTCACTATTCTGTGGAACATGGATTCAATCAGGGTTCCAGTGGGCAGTTCTACTCCAATGGCATCAGCTGAGGTCATTCACTCAGCTGCATTCAGCCAACAGCTAAGCTAGGTGAAAATCTAAGAAAGCTTCTCTCCTCAGCCCAGCGCTCCTCTGTGTGCCCTCTCTCTCCACTGGCTTGCAGTGTGAGCTCAATAAATATTTGAGTCAGAAAAGGAGGGAAAGAAGGAGGAGATTTTTGGATGTGAGATCCCTCTGCTGTTAATTCAGGTTCAACCTGAACTGACTTCCATCATTTCTAGAAACCTGACTACAGAAATGTAAGGAATTTCATCGGGCCATTTCCCCCACTTCCTTGCAGGGTGTGATTCTTTTATAGACATCTTCTTTATGTGTCACAAATTCTATTTCAACATAGACTCTGGGCAGACTTGTGAGAACTGAATGTTTCACCAAGTGCAGTGTTTCAAAGGTACTTCTGGACACTTGTCTTGTTTTCCCTTTTCTGTGATTAGTTATGGTCAAGATGAAAGCATTCTGCTAATAAATCTTTTCAAGAGCACTTTCATTGAGATGCTCATGTTCAAACTTTTTAGTCTCAAAACAAACTGCTCAAGGGAAGTCATGGTAGATGAGCTGAAATAAGATCTAGGGCTGTTTTTCATTTTTTTTTTTTAACATACCCACTGCTAATGGCCAAGCAGTGGGGAAATGAATTCTTCTCAAACAAAGCAGATGTGGTGAGAAGGCTGAAAGCATGGATTTGGTATCTGGCAGAACTTGAATTTAGACCCCAAGAGTCATAAAATCTGTTGTCTTGGGGCTGTTGCTTCATTTCAGCTTTCCCACATTTAAATAGGGATCACAATTACCTGTTTCATAGCATTGTTTTAAGGAATAAATGAGATCATAAATATAAAATACCCAATTTGTTGGGATTAAAGGTCTTGTTCATGTGGGGCCCCATCGCTATTAAAATAGGATTGTTGAAACCCCCAAAGTGATATTCTCTAGCAGATTCCCTGACCCATGTTTAGGAAAGAGAGAGGGTTTCCAACCAATGGACGAATGAGAAGGCAATATAGGGAAAAGCTACTGGGATGATCAGAAATGAGAGCAATGGAGGAATACAAATAGAATGACATCACTACGGAAAGACCCTCCCCTGTGGTTGACAGTGGAAGCATCAACCATAAAGGCCACGGTAGTGTTGCTAATTTCTTGGTGGCCAAGGGAAAGGAGCAGTAGGCCACTTCTGTACTCTAGAGCTCCACGACCTGCCCCCTCTCCCCCAGCACTGCTTAGAGGGTAAGCATAGACCCTGGCAGAGCTCAGCCTTGCCCACTATGTTAGGGTAGTGTGCCAAAGACACAGATAGAGCAGCATTGGCCATCAACCCCAGAACACTCTCCCCTTTAACTGCCTGTTTTTGTAGAGAGACAGGCAATTTATTGCCTTCAATGACTATTCCCATCCAGATTCAACTGGTGCTCCCCAGTCAACTGGTGCTCCCCGGTCAAGAAGGAATGCAGCTAGGAGACTGTGTTGCAGATAATTTTGCCACCCCATTTATCATAGATACTTTCTCTGTGCCCTTGGATCCCCGACAGTGTTTGAGTCAATAGAGCTCTCGATTGCTCCCATGAAAGAAAGTGACAGAACTGGGTAAAACTGAGGTTTTGACAGCACCAGCACAGAGGTCCTGGAAGGGGAGATCTGTCCAAGACCACAACTGTGTCTTCTTCCGCAACCTCCCAGGAAACTCGACCTCCCCACACCCAAAGCATTTGGAAGAAAAGTCAGGCAAAGCTGAAATCAGGAAATCGCAACTCTATTCAAACAGGGGCTCAGGCTTGTCTTTCCATGGGAGCCCCCAATCTAGGCTAACCAGAAATGTTAGGTCAATGACTACTCTACAGAAGCTGGCCCAGGATAAGACGGGAAAAAGCATTCCCTCATTCTTGAAACCAAAACAAACCTTTTTATATTGCAAAACAAAACCTCATCAGAGCTGTTGGTCAAAGGAGCTGGCAAAGGTACACAGGCCTTCTCTCCTACCAGCAGTTGAGGCTGTCACTATAGGAAGCACAAGGTGGAAATCTCCATTGTCTTTGAACGTAAAGCAATGCTGTGGAGCCAGACCCCACTTCTCTATTAAGCTGTTACTCACTGTGATGGTGAGCTCAGATTCCCTGGGGCACACAGGAAATGAGTAAATACTGTCAAATTTTAAAATTGCTATTTTCTCCCTAAAGCAATGTATAGATAACAAGACTCCACGAAAACAAGGACACAGCAAAGTATTCCAAGCCCAGTGTCAGGAAGCACCCTTTATTCTCTATCAATGCCTTAATAATTCAACCATAGAAACTAGGGAGAGCCCTCAGTCTTCTAGGACAATCTGATTCATGTTTTACAATTTTCAATAAAAACTCTAAGTAACTGCTAACTATAGACTTTTATGCCTGCAACATAAATAAAAACATAAAAAGCAATCTTTTGTAAAGACTACATGACTCAACTTTTTTGTTGCCATTTGCAATTTGAATGCATTGAAGTACCTGCTGGAATATTCTTCTCATGTGCAGGTTCTCCTAAGGAATATCACCTATCCTCTCCATCTTCACACTTACAACTCCCAAATCCATTCAGTGGGCACCTCTTATGCAGTAGCTATGGGCTCAAAGTCAAAGAACAAGGTGAAAATTACAAGTATATTATCCTTGAACTTCTATACTCAACTAGACATTTCCCCTCCCTGAGAGAAACATAAGAACTGAGATTATCAGGAACCACAGATCCCTGCCTCACACCCATGCACACTTACGGTATGCTCGTTGGATAGTTAGGAGATTCTACCCATGCTCTACCTGCTATTCTTTCCCATTCCCTCTTCCTCTTATGACAGCAATCAAAGTTTAACTAGGTCCTCATGATTTAAGAGGAAGCACTTGTGAGACAGCATAGGTAAAAGAGATTACAAACAACAACAGTTGTCTTAGGTCTTGTTTGAACAGATAGACTTAATTGTGGACTGCCAAGTCCTATCTCAACATCTTATCCAAACAATTTGACTTACCACACTGACCATAAGGCCCAATGCTAGACAAAAAGCATTAGATCCTAATGATTATCTCACAATTTCCTGGAAGAAGGCTGAGAGCCCACAGACACAGCCAGAAGGTAACCCCTCTGCTCATGCTGGGCATAGCCCAACCCAGGACAAGCAATAACACTGCTCTCTCCTGCCCCGCTTTGAGGATCTACCCTTTTAATATCTCCTCCTAACCCCTTCCATGGAGTCAGGCTAAAGTCTCCTTTCCAGCACTGGTTTCCTCCTGCACGAGTTCTAATAAATTCTTGTCTGGTTCAACCACACCCAGTGTTGTCTGATGAATGCTTTCTGCAGGCCAAAGGACCCAGTATTTTGGGTCAGGGCCGGTGGCACCTGGAAATATGAAAATGTACCTCCCTGTATCTGATAGTGGAGCTTAAAGTACCAGGCAGGCAATTAGTAAGGGAAGGCGAACGTGGGGAACCCACACGCAAAAGAACCCAACTCAGAAGGAGGGACTAAAAGCTTTCACTTCTCATTATTCTCACCTTGATGGAGTGGGTCCCCTGCAGGAGCTGCAGCCTTTCGTCATGGAACAAAACGCCGACACCTCAGCCAAGAGTTAGAGACACGGAAGGAGGAGCCAAGTGAAAAGGTGGAGCGCAGGGCCAGGTGCAGCTTCACACCAATGTGACGAGTAGCCGATAATGCAGGTGGGCCAGAAAGGGCTGCTGCTTCCCTTTCAACCTCCAGGACCCCCAAGATGCTCCTTTGTGACCTGCCCCCACAAAACAGAAAACTAAGAAATTTAGATTAGCCTAGCCAAGTTGATATTTTGCAGACCCATTGCAGCCAGTAATTGTTAAATGTTGCACGTTGAATGTGGCCAAGAGGGAAGAGAAGCAGGAGAACCAAGCTGATCGGGAGTTAAGTAGGAAAATGTGGCCCAGGGAGAACCGTCACCAATCAAGGAATGAAAGTGTTTATAGGTGAGGTTTTAGGATCAGCCTCTCTCTTTAAGAATACAAAGAGATAGATCTGGAGTCCCTGCTCTCTTGCTTGAACTTGAGGCCTGCTGGTCACCACCCTATGTGATGTGGAACAACCTTACATCCCCCTCATTGTTCTCATCTGTCAACCAGGTGATGGCATCCCCTCCCCTGTGGCTCTGTGAACGTGAAATAAATTAATCCCCCCCCCAAAAAAAAAGACAAGTCCAGGATCTGGTTTCAATAAGTTCTTAAGAAATAGAGAACGACTGAGGGCCTCCCTGGTGGCGCAAGGGGTTAAGTCTCAGCACTATGAAGCAATAAGCAGCCACTGCAGCATGAGTTCGATCCCCGGCCAGGGAGCTGGCCCTCACGGAGCAGCAGACCTCTCCTGTCTCACCCGCTGCTCCCCTCAGCAGTGTATTTCAGTCAATCTGCCTGTTCTGCTCCCCACTCTGTTTCTGGTGAATCCTCTCCCCCCTGTACCTCTAGCCTACACCCCCAATCTTAATAAATAAATCTTAAAAAAAAAAAAAAGAAAAGAAACAGAGACCCAGTGGGCATAAAGGGTAAACCCAAAGAGCATTTTGTGGGGAAGAACAGCATCAGTGACAGCGTCCCCAGGAGGTGACCTTGGCCTGGGGCACTTTGTCAGGCCTCAGGCCTCAGATTATGCCTTGCAAGGCAGTCTTCCGTGCCTCGGGCTCCCCACCGGCAGAAACAGTCTTGCTACATCTTTGCTCATAAACCCCACCTCGAACAATCTCTGCTGAATTTGTTTTAAAACATCCAAGTTTCTTGTTCCTCCCTTTTGTAATAAGCGTGACTTCTTTATTCTGTGTGTCATCAAGGAAAGCTTCTGGCACTGTGTTCCCACAGTGAGGCAAATCTCACCGAAATAATCAGCGAAGGCCCCATCCGAGCTGGTTAAAATTAAAAAACAAGGAGGCAAATGCAAACCCACCCGTGTCCCCTCTGATTTCCAGCCTTTATCCCTTCTCCACCCCCACTTTTTCTCATTTCCACATTTGCTCTGATTTCTTATTTGTTTCCCAGAGTTTCTTTATTTGCTTCCAGAGTTTGAAATCAAATCTTCCTGCCACACAACAAGGACACAGCTCCCTCTCCCTCTGATGTATGCCTCAAATCACATTACAATCACTTCAAAGAGTCTGCCAGCCTTCTCAGAATAGTGCACCGAATCTTCCCGTGTTGGAAAAAGGCATTTCAATTGGAAGCAAATGCTGTACCTAAAGATCAAAATGATTCAACATCACAAAAGGCACCCCTTCTCCTGTTGGAAAGAAGCTACATGTTATTAGCTGTCCTGGTATAAAGCGCCCAGCCGAAGGCCTTGCTATACTTTCAAGGACAGCTTCATATGGCCCCAGCTTCTCTCAGTTGTGGGTCCTCTTCCTCTCTGTGTTCTCCTCCACATTTAGGAAGGCCCTTCACAAATGATGGCATCTGTGTTCACCATCAGGCACAGAGACAAGTCCTATATATTTAACGAGTTGACACATTTCTCAAAGTACCCAATAAGGTAAATATTATTCCCATTTACAGATGAAGAAACTAAAGCATTGATAACCACTCTCCCCTCAAAAGTCTTACAGGTGGTTAGGGGGCTTTTCTTCCTCCCCCTCCCCCCATCACTATTTACCACACTCTATCCTTAGAGGGCTGGCCTTCAGGACTTTCCCTGGAGATCATCACTGGCCTCTCATGTGGACATATTGTTGCCTTAGTACAGGGCAACACCATAAGAAATGAGGTCAGTTCTGACATGGGCTATTTCCCCTGGGAACACTGAGCTTCCAGGATCCAGTTATTCATCAAGACCCTACATAAGCAGCAGAGAGAACCACAAATGCCTGCTCTTAAACGTCCATCCTAGGGAATAAATAATCAACCTCTTTTTTGTGGACCTTTTAGACGGAAAGGCTTAGGGCCTGAGGACAAAGCAGGAGAGCTCTGACAGTCTCACTAACTGCACAGCATTTCTGTGTTCTGTGCTGTCGAAGCAAGTCACAAATTAAAGTCTATTTAGTTGTCATAACCCCAGGCGGCTGTTGTTGTTACCTTCAGTTTAGAACTAAGGCAGCTGAGGTACAGAGAGGTGAAGTAACTTCACCCAAATGGCACAGCTCTATGAATCAGTATCAGACCTATAACCCAGGGACCTAGTTCTAGAAAGCATGCTCGAACCACTCTGCAGAGCTGTCGGGAGAGAACTGGCTGGAAAGTATTCTGTCAGCCGCTACTACTGACGGCATCATAATCTAGTGTAGAGCACATTACATGATTCGATGTGATGGGAAGTCGCTTTGGGCTGATGGTGCCCACGCTTGTGACCAAAAGCTCATCTCACTTAGCACTTTCTAAAAGTCCCTGGTGGTGCAAGAGGTTCAGTCTCAGCACTATGAAGCTGTCCACAGCCACTGCAGCATGAGTTCGGTCCCCAACCAGGGAGCTTCCCACATGGCACAGCAGACATCTCCTGCCTCGCCCGCTGCTCCCCTCAGCAGTGTATTTCAGTCAATCTGCCTGTTCTGCTCCCCACTCTGTCTCTGGTGAATCCTTTCACCCCCTGCACCTTTGGCCTATACCCCAGCTTTTGTATGCATAAATAAATAAATCTTTTTTTTTAAAAAGTCAGGTGCTGTAAGAGTCTCCGTGAAAACGCCAGTAGAGCACATACAACCACGCCCTGAGAAGTAGACCAGCATCATCCGACATGAAAGACAAGAGACTGGGATTTAGGAGCTGAGGCAGAGATAGCTAGCTGCCCTCCCTTGCCTGCCAACCACCGCCCCCCCCCCCAATACACACACCCAAATACCTTTCTTTTCTTCTTATTTCTGCTTCATCTGCACACATGACCTTCCTGCAACACTCATCACCACGTGAATGATTTCATGAGCTGGGGTGACAGGCGTGACTCCCTGTCACAGAGTAAAGGGAGTGTACCATCCTCCTCCTCTGTACCCCACCTGGGGCTGAAACATGAACGGAGTGGCCAGTGGTCTTTTATTATGCAGAGGACAAAGGCAGGACTGACAGAGGACCAAGATGGACAGAGCAATTTCTCCAATAAAATCCAGCTCTGGACTCCTACCCAGGCTGCTGTGTCATGTGCCATAGAACTAACACTCACTTGTCTCAGAGGCTGTGTTTAGGGCCTCTGGTCCCGTAAGCTTAGGCTGAATCTTCAAAACTGTGCCCCGGGTCGCTCAGCTGTAAGCATGGAAGCTAATACACAGATATGGGCTGTCTGCTTTTTCCTGACCTAGACACACTCTGTCCATACCAGCCACATCACCCTGGAGGGTCAGCTGTGACCATAGCCATGGCGTCACGTGGTCGTCTATACCTGGGGGGAGGGGTGCCAGACGACATGATGTAGCATTTTTGAAGTCCAACCACCTCCCTCCATCTCCCCACACACACACATTGCTCTCTCATGCCCTGTTCTTGTCGGCTGAGCTAGGAAGGGTCAGTTCCCTATGCCAACTTTTATCTAGTTAGAGTCACTGATGGGTAAAGAGACTCTAATACGCTTGATTTCAGCCATTACACCGAAGTGTTCCTCAAGAAGCTGATATGTCTCAAACTTCAGCAAGACATTTCACTGACAACTTCATGGAAATTTACAGGCTTTCATTTTGAGTTTGAACATTGCTTCTCATTAATATTCAAGCAATAGAAAGCCTCCAAAATATTATGCATCTATAGCCGCTACAGAATACTACTCAAGTGTTAAAAATTAAACACCGAAGACATAAATGAAGGCTAAAATGCCCCTGACACTATGTGAAGAGCGCAGAACACTGCAGAATGACACAGAGAATCCAGGAGCTCTAAATTCATGTTGAGAGTGGTGATTTAGTTTGGCTAAACAACATCTCTGTATATTATAAATACAAATAAAACTGCAATCTCAATAAAATTCAAATAAAATAGAAGGCAATCATCTGAAGTGCAAATGTGATGGGTTTTATAGCTGTTTAAACCTCATTAAAGGGTTTATACCAAGTGTTATGTTTGCATATATTTGTAATAAAAATAAGTTAGCATCAAAGGTCCTCAAGTTCGAGAAACCTGGTATCTTAATTAAGCCATCGAATGCAGCAGCTGTGGTCTATGCTTAGGAGAGATTTAAGTTCATTCTCATTGCTGCCCTGAGAATGCCTATGTCATATGGCCTAATCTTGACCTCCCCACATCAGTGCCCTACCCGAGGAGACGTTAGACCCATACACATGTGCCTCATTGTCAAGTGGAATTGGTCGGGTCACCACTCTGAGTTGCTCATGGGCAGCGCCCAACTGTGGCTTGCTCAGATTTCCTCATTCCAAGTAATTGGACATGAGAATCAACATCTTGCTTCATCCTCTTCAGTTAGGTATGAAATTGTTTCCTCTGGTAATTAACATGTGGGGCATAAAAGGAAATTAACTGATGGCTCTAAAACATCGATTCACCATATTAAATCAATCTTCCTACTGGAAAGTGAGCCAGCACCATTAGCTCAGGACTCATTTTTGCTGGTGCTCAGTTACTATTGCTTGAATGGATTAGGCCAATTAACCGGCTTCGAGGACACAATCTTAGCAAGCCTACAAATCTGTGGTAATCAAATTTAAGTCACAGATTGGCTTTCTTGCCCTGGAACAAATAAGAAATAAGGTGGAACAAGCACTGAAAATGACACAGAAGTGGCTGGAATCTCGATGAATCTGAAAGAGACAAACTGACTTCTTTCCTAGGAGGATTTCTCCTGTGCACACAATCCCTCAAACTACAAGGTAACTCCACAGATCTCCATCCAATGACACGGCCCTTTTTACCCCTCCCAAGTATCCCCGCATTCAAGGTAGCATCCATGTGGCTGATCTTCCAACAAACCACCCCCACCTTAGCATCTCCCCTCTGACACCAAAGGCCCCACCAGTACACAGGTTCTATACAATTCGCCTTTAATGTCTTCCCAAAGCCCCTGTGTCCCCAACCTCCGCTAAACTATAAACCCTGTACTGGACTAGATTCTGTTGGATTGACCACTGTATCCCACAACTGAGACGGGTGTTCCTTAAATATTGGGGAACTTATTGTAATGACACCCCCTACACACACACACACACAGAGTTTGAAGGTCTCGCTGAAAAGCGCCATCTCGTGGCAGAAAAGGATCCTGACTGTGGAGCTGGCACGGCTGGGAAGCCTCCAAACCCCTTGTCTACTCACATGCCCGCAGGCTTGGCCCTTAGCGCCCCACTACACTGCGTCAGGAAATACCATTAAAAGCGCCTGGTCACCACAAATCTTGTCATTTTGGGCTCAGAGAGACTGCCCAAGTTCCTGAGAGGGGAAAAGCACTTACTGAATGTACACTGTCTTCCATTACCTTCCCACTTTTTTCTTATAACAACCCTGGTGCACTCGTCCCATGATTCCGACAAGGAAACTGAAGTTCATAAAGGTTAGGAAATTCATCCACCATCTCACTGTCAAGGGCAGGGTCATAACTGACATCCAGGTCCCTCTGTGACACGCATGAGAGTCTTTCTGGAGCTAAGTGTGCCCCTACTTGTCCTCTCCTCTCTCATCCAACCTCTCTGCCTTCCCCCACATCTGCTAGTAGAGTGTGACTATTAGCAAAGACTTCTTACACCAGTGAGGAGGCAACTTCTCAGACTCCACTGTTCTCTGATTTTCCATAAATGCTTCCCATCCATCAAAGACAAGACAAAGAAGAGACACCGGTCTACAGTGCATGGCCTTGAACCCCCAAAGTCAAACCAGGTAATCACCTCCCCACGGGGGGCTGTTCTACCCAACGACAACAAATTAACTTGCTTTTTAATTTTCAAATCCCATTCTATTTCAGTTCATTATTTTTTTCCTTTTCCTCCTCCTATCTTTGGAATTTGTCTCCCGCCCATTTAATTGCGTTCAAAAAAAATGTTCATTTTTTTTATCTGCCCTGTAACTGTCCTCTGAAGATAGCAACCAATAATTGCACTCTTTAGTCACATGAAATTTGCGATTTAAAATAAGCTTCTGATCGGACAGGGGCCACAGAACATTATGACTAATCCACTGGCGATGTAATCGCCAAGACGGTGGTGCTCTCATTTCTAAATGCTATTTCATTAATAGGATTCATAGCTCCAGTCCATAATATTCTCAGCTCTACTTTACAGGCTGAACAAATAAAATTCTAAATCATGTTGAGATAGAAGCAGCTTTGAAAATTGGAGTCGTTGGAAATAGGAGAACATCCGCAGGCAGCAGCCCTGTTCTGGTGTTCGACGTTTCACTTCTGAATGCACTTTTAGAAGGTCTGCATTTGCCCTATCAAGAAAAACCCATAGAGGGTTTATTTTTCTCTCCAGGAAGAATCAAGTCAACTTCTTTCTAACTTGATGCACTGTGGTAATAACAGAAAAAATCAGGAAGCCTGAAAAAATAATTTATATCTAAGCAGAAAGCAAGATTTTTGTTCTAGCTCTTTCTTAAATATATTTTTTAAACCACAGATTGGGGTTGAGGTAGGGGCGACGGAACTGGGGAAGATAGGAAAAGGAGAAATCCCCCCTAAATCAGCCCGTATTTCAAAGGCAGAAGAAGTGAATGCAAGGGTTAGGACAAAGTGTCCCTGCGATTCACCTGGAGAGTGAGAAGCCTTCACACTCTCCCTTCCAGGTACATTAGTGAACTGACAGTTTCAGGGGGACCCAGGATGCCTCTTCCTGGCCTGTGCCAGCACTGAGTGTGCTGCAACCACGTCACACTGGCTCCTCAGAGCCTGCTGTTCAAATTTTAGCAGTGTTGAGAATTGGTTGGCATAAAATTTGTAGCCTGAAATCAGCGATGGTGGGAGTATTTGCAAAGAAAAATAGCAAATGCAATGAATCAAGACTTCTGCCACCATCAGTTGTTAAACATTCACCAGCACCCCACTGCTCGTTTCTCAGTCCACCTGTGAGCTTACCTGGGAGATGCCCAGGACATCAAGCATCCCCAAAGCACTTTTGCAATGGAAGAAGAAAAGCAGTGGCCTCCTTCAGGTTTCTACTAATGGAGACACAAAGCTATGGAGACAGCAAAGGCTTTCTAGAGGGTCAGAATAAAGCAGACCCCTTCCCGCTCGCCCTGAGACACTAGGTGCTGGCTCTCAACTGAGCCAGCTTGTCCCAGGGCCCCACGACAACATTCTCGCCCAGGAAAGAGCGCCCTGCCTCACCCAGGGCAGCCCCATGCCCCAGAGCCTGCTTTTCCTGCCAAGTCCTAGTTTTCTCTGCACCCCCTCCCCTCCCTTGACCCCCCACAACATAGGCTCTGGCCTCCTTAGGCCACTCCTACCCTCCCCATCTCACAGACACACACACACACACACACACACAAACACACACACACACACAAACACACACACAGCAGCAGCAAGAAAGATTCAGATCATGTAACAGGCTGACCTGGTGTTATTGTTACTCGCAAGAGCAGCAACGAAATCAGTATTTGCTGTGCGTCCCCGACATGCTAACCAGTTTGCTAGAGATATTTAAAAATCTAATTCTCATGGTAACCCCATGAAACGGGTTTTTCACACCCATTTTATGGACCACAAAGCTTATCACACAGAGGCCACTGTGGGCAGTCAATGCATAGCGCTACTCATAGCGCTACTGAACTTGAACTCAGATTTGGTGGACTCCGCATAGCATAACCTATACCAGGCTCTGCAGGACAAGCAACTGCAAGTGAAGAATTTTGGGCTCACTGCTCTAGAAAGGGCAAGTGCTCAGCCCCCCGGGCAACCTTGTCTTCAGCTCCCTCCGAATCCAGCCAATAAATTGAGCTATTTTTACAGTTCAGGATAAAGGGCTTTGAGAGTCACACCCGGCTTCTGCCCTTTCTTCTCTCATTGCTATTTCAGAGTTTTTGTCTATTCATGCCGTGTTTAATATATTCTTCTGTCTTGCTAATGATAGGAAACTTGCTGCTGCATGGTTCTATAAAACATTATCTCATTAGCTCGTTTTGCCTCTCACTGTAAAGTACTTTGTAGCATTAAAAGTGGTGTGTGAAAAAAAATTAATTTCAGTAAATTAATGGAGAGTGTCAGGACTGCTCAGTTGTGACTTGGGCACATTTATGGAGGGGTTGTAGGCATCAAATCTTATGCTTTATTTTGCCATTTTTTCCTCCTACTTTTACCCACCACCTTCCCCAGGAAGGATAGTCTTTTAAAGAAATACTGTTTTAAAGAACTATTGTTGTCACCAGAACCTGAAAAATCCCAAATGCACAACATGATGTCATTTGGTCTACAACAAACCACAGAGCCAATCCAGTGTCGCCAGCACCTTCCTAAGAGATGCAAACACGCAAAGTGAATATTTGTCATCCAGAGTAATTCATATGCTTACCCATATGAATGAGCCACTAGCTCCTAGCTCAGTTTGTGTAATATAAATATTTCCTCAACTTGTTAACCATTCCAAAGTGTTCTCTTTCTCTTGTCCTACAAAATCGACTCATTCTTCTAGGTCTTTCTCAAGTGCCACCTTTTATGAGCAGTCTTCTCCATCGACTCAAGCTCCTCTCCTAGCTCCACGTTCATTTATTCACTGATTCACCAAGTATTTACAGTATTTACTGAGCAGCGAGATACACACTGCTCTGTTTAAGCACGTGATACTGTGAGAAAAAGACAGGCTGCGCTCTCTCCTTCTGGAATACATTGTCAGTCACAGCTCACAATCCTGCTAAAGCCCATCTCCCCCCCAATTTTTTTCCTCTTTTGAGAAATAAAATTCTGTTCAACAAGTTTAACACACTCCAAGACTGATATCACCCATCTCATTGTACCTTGTATAAGAGAAATCAACACAACATTAGGGACTGCTGGCATTCCCTGCCTCCCAAGGCTGTCAGTGACTGATCTCTATTCTGTAATGCCTCGTGATGACATCCCACCAGCTCATTCAGGTCATTCTTGGTCTCAGCTTTGCAGGATCCCTCAATTCTCTGTTTTGACTTCATAATTCAGGTCAAATATTCACTGAGTCCCTATTCTGCGTCAAGCAATGTGCTTAGTGTTCTGTGGATACACACACTATGTCTAGTCTCGACAATAAATCACAGGGGGATGATGTTATTTCTGTTTTATGGAGGAGGAAACTGAGGCTCATCAAATAAAGGAAGTCATCCCCAGATCAATGAACTCATGGGTGACAGCACCAGGACTGAATCCGTGTCCGTGAGGCTGGCATTCTGTTATTCCTTCCAACCTCAATCTCGGCCTACTTCTTCGCATGCAAAGTGAGAAAAAAATCCCACTGAAATCCTCTCTAAGGTTATTATAATGATCCAGTGAGACTGTTGAATGTAATTATTCATCTCTCCTGTCTTCTGAAGTCCAGATGATAGAGATAAATATCCAAAGCCAAATGGGGGTCAGTGGTTCAGCCTTGTTACCATCCCCTGACACTGAACACGCTTGGACCCAAGGCCAAAGGGGGCTAAATAGAGGCCTGTGGTAAAGTAAATTCTGAAATAAAGTCTAATGTCAAAGATCAGGCCAGCCTGCCTCTCCACTCCAGACCCCAGTGGGATGAGCGTGAGAGAAAACCAGAAATGGGCCTTTGCTGCTGTCTCTGCATCCTCTGAGAACAAAGCAGCCCCATGGAAATCAAGTCTCTAAATCAACTCAATATTCACTCTCCTTCAGGAAAATGAGAATGAAGTGGAAAAGAATGTGCCTTCCAGCATTTCCTTGTCATTTCGAGGGAAGCAGAGACCTTCTCCAGTAGAATCACAGAGAGAAAAATCAGAGTGCCTCACAATAAAGACATTATAAAATGAAAACTGTCATACCAACGTTTAAGTTGTCACATTCCTATTACTTTTTTATTCCCGTTCCTATTGCCCTCTAGACACTTTCACATCATATTGTTACTAGTTTTTTTTGTAGCTGACCTTCGGGTAAGACCAAATTCCTTCACAGAAAAATTCATTTTTTCAAATTTAAATGGAAATATCCATGTCTATTGCATAGGAAGCATGAATTAAGTATTTGGTGAACAAACAAATCAATGTTCAACTGGCATGTAAACATGAAAACTCCCTGGAATAGCTAGCTCTCCCATTATGGAGCAGATTTGTATCGCTGCATTGATTTACATTCTTTTAATCTTCTCTGTTCACCTGCCCACTAACTGGTTGCACTAGATGTATGACTATTTCTTTATATCATTTTATATAATTCCTTAGCAATGCAATGGGCTCCTGTTTCACAAAATTGTCTTCACACATCTATCACTTAATTATACTCCTATTCAAAAAAGAAAAAGAATTTAAGCAAGCATAAAACATAAGAAAATAAAAATTTCTTAAAAAACAAGTAAGAGGGCCTCCCTGGTGGTGTTAAGTCACAGCACTATGAAGCTATCCACAGCTACTACAGCACGAGTTCGATCCTAGGCCAGGGAGCTTCACACAAGGTACAGCAGATCTCTTCTGCCTCACTGCTCCCCTCAGCAATGTACTTCAGTAGATCCACCTGTTTTGCACCCCACTCTGTCTCTGGTGAGTCCTCTCAGCACCCCACACCTCTGGCCTACTCCCCAGCTCTTGTATGCATAAATAAATAAATCTTTAAAAAAATAAGAAAAATGAAACAAAACCGTAAGTAATTTTTTTTTCTTACAAGGTTCTCTTTGGGAGTGCTCATGTGTCTGTCTTCGTTTCACAAATTTTCAATTAGAATATTTCACATTTTTTTCATAAACCACCCAGTCATCTCCCAAAAAAAGCCCTGACGATGCTGGCAGGGCCCAGCAGTAAGATGGCATGATTCAGCCTGGGTGTCTATTAGCAAGTCTAGCAGACTATGCAGGGATCTTCTAAAGACACTAGACAGAGAAGGACTTAAAACCAAATTGACTTTTTGTCTAAAAGTATTTAAAAGAAAGAGGAGAAGTCGAAGGCGAAGACTGAAGCGGGTCGATGCAGCAGTGGGCCCTGAAGACGCCCCTTTTCCTCACGAGGCCGCCTTGCTCTGCATTTCCCTTGAAGCTCTGCTCTCAGGGCAGTTTTTAATAGGCTGAGCATCTCCATTCTTGTGTTTACAGGCCCAGAGTTGGAACTCGTGCTGCTGCTGCTTCGCTCCCACCCCCAGGATAATCCCTGTTGAGAAATCCAGAAACACCAACCAGAGAATGCAAATGAGGCTCTCTGCCGGGAGGGAGGCCTGAGAGGTGTGGGTGGGGATGACACCCGCTTTCACTGTAAATGAAGGAGGGGCAAAAAGAATCAAATCAAATGGAAACTTTCCAATTGGTTTTTAACTTCCTAAGAGTTGACTGAAGACAAGCTATTGGAGCATAGAAAAAACTGGGGAGATTTTGGGAATTGATTTTCTCATGCCAGTATTTTTTTGGAAAATAAGAGAAGGCACTCCAGTGGCAGCCAGGACAAAGGCAAGGGACCACCTTTTGACATTCCATCAAGGGCGCGAGGAGGTGAGGCATCACCCTTATCATCTCCTAACTCATGAAACACTGCCTCGCTGGCCCCCCACCCCCAGTCTTCTTTACAGCACTCAGGTAGCATCAAAAGTGGGTGGGATGGGGGGTAACCTCCCTGGTAGCCTAGGGGTTAAGTCTCAGCCCTACCACGGTGATGGCCCACCAACAGCCTGAGTTCAATCCCCGGCCAGGGAGCTTCCCACAAGATACAACAGATCTCTCTGGTCTCGCATGCTGCTCCCCTCAGCAGTGTATTTCAGTCGATCCGCCTGTTCTGCTCCCCACTCTGTCTCTGGTGAATTCTCTCACCCCCTGCACCTCTGGCTTACATCCCAGTTCTTCTACACAAAACAAACAAACAAAACAAAACAAAACAAAAGCAGGAGACCATTCAATTCATTCGATTAGTCTTAACCCAAACAAGTAACTCCAGCCCTTCAGTGGAAATACACCAGAACTGGAGCTAAAAGTCCCAGGTTCCTGTCCATTTACTACGACTGTTATAACTCTTGGCAGGTCACTTCATGAATGTCTTAGAGTTCAGTTTCCCTATCTTTTAAATCAGCTAAATATTTCTACCTAGCTCCAAAGACACCAAGAAGATCAAATATGGTATATGACAATGGTGCTCCTCTGGATACCGCAACCCCCGTTTGGCAACGTCTCAGGCTCATGACTGGTGGACAGAGCAGCCAGTGATGCTGCTAAACACTCTTTAATGCACAGAACCACCCAACTGCACTAAACCATTCTGCCCACATATCAATAAGTATCACAGAAGAACCCTGATGTAGTCAAGAGCTATAAAAACATAATGATTTTATTGGTTAGGATGGCAGTAGGCTGCAAATAATACAAATAGATTAAACAGTTCAAAAGTTCTTTGTGTCACATACTAAGAAGTAAGGTTGTAAGCAGGCCAAGATCCATGCAGTTGCTGGAGTCATGGAAGAATCAAGTTTTCTCTGTTTTCCTACTCTGCTACCTTAGCATGTGGCTTTTGTCCATGGTTTTAAGAGGGCTGTCACACCTCAAGTCATTGCATCCAAACTCAAGGCAGGAATAGGAGTAAGGAAATTCTGGAAGGTTCTGTGCCTATACCAGAAAATCAATAAGAATCGCCACTTATGTCTCATTGGCCAGAATGATATCACATGGCCATCCTTACATGTAAGACAGTCTAAGTAAATCTTTTAGCCGGATAAATTACCTGCTCAAATAAAATCTACAGGTAATAGAGATCAAGATTAGCTACTGGGTAGGCAACTAAAAGTATCTGCCTCAGAAATTATAATTTCTAGCTTCATCATCATCGTGGAGAAGCAGGATAACAAGGTGGTTAAAAGAATGGAATCTGGTTAAGAAGATGTAGATTTATATCCCTAGTTCCACTACCCCTAGCTTTGTTTCAATGAATTGCTTAATTTCCAAGCCATAGTTGCCTCATCTGGAAAATAGAGGTAATGAAAATATATACAAAATGGAGAGTCCTGTCCAGATTTACTGAGATAAAGAAAGTGAAATGTTTTCAACTATTGAATACTAGGTATTTGATAAATGGTATATCATCATCTGAATCCAGTAATTGAATGACTTTGAGATATCACATCCTAGTCTAATTTTCACTCCCTCTTTGCACTTTGATCTCAGGGACCCAGATTTATCTTCCTTCTGAATTGTGGAGACCCAGCCTGTAGGTTACAAAATAAATTTAAAGGAGGCAATGTTTCAGCTCTTGATTCATACGAGTCGATACACAAATGACATCATCATTACAAAAGGTCAGGCTTGGTACTTGTCTGACATAATAATCTGATCTATTGAATGTACCTTCCGTGCAAAAATATAAATGCAGGAGCCCTATTAGAGGGACATTACATTATCGACTAGTTTACCTAGGTGAGGCATCTTCATGAGTCTTTTTTAGCACTTCATTAACTCTGTTTACCAAATTTATTAATCATAAGTGCATTTGGATTGATTAACATTTACAGTTTATTTGGAACTGAAAGTAACTTAGCCTATTATCAAAAAATTTTACAAAATCAAACCCAAATTGGGCCATTACTGGGAGCAGCAAGCATTGGCAGACTCGAGTGCAAAGGGAAGCAGCAGGTCTTCAGTCTTTCAGAAGCAGACTGGAAGAGCAGTATTTCCAAAATCTAACTCCCTCTTGAAGGAGCCTATGATGATTCTCTGTTGTCCGCAAGAGCAAGCAACAATTTCTCTATCTGGCTTCACAGACCTGGGATCTATCTCACAGGAATAATCACAGGAACTGGAGCCAGTCACTAGAGCTCTGATCCCTTGTTCTTTTGCTTTACGGGAACACCCTGTTCCCATTTCCCCAACTGGCCCTCAATGTCATTGCCCATTATCCCACTCTAAGTATGTTCTCCAATGACTCAAACCCCTCTCCTCTTTCTCTTCTGCTCAGTCTCTTCTTGCCTCCAGGGTTCTACTTCCATAGCTGCCACTGCCTTGAATTCACTTGCCAATGCTAATTCCTAACAATTGTCAAGACCCAGCAAGAAGGTGACTTGACTCTACAGCTAACCCCATCACAGGTACACCTTGCAGATGGGGCTCAGTTTCAGGCCACCAACATAACGTGAGTATTGCAAGAAAGCAAGGAACACAAAGGGTTTGTTCTCCAATGCATATAAAGTTATATTTATACCTACTATAATCTCTTAAGTGTGCAATTGCATTATGTCTGAAAAATCTTAGTTAAAACACTTTATTGCTAACAAATGTTCACAATCATTTGAGCCTTGAGTGAGTTATGTTCTTTTTGCTAGCAGAGGGTATTGCCTCAGTGTGAATGGCTGCTGACTCATCAGGCTGAAGGTCTGGACTGTGACCATTTCTAAAAATAAGACAGGTTTGTTGCACTGATTGATTCTTTCTCTCATGAAACATTTCTCTGTAGCATTTCATGCTGTTTTATAGCATTTTACCCACAGTAGAACTACTATCAAAATTGGAGTCAATCTTCTCAAACTCCACCACTGTTTTGTCAACTAAGTTTATGCAATATTCTAAATCCTTGTGCTCCTTTCAGCAGTGTTCATAGTATCTTCACCAGGAGTAGAGTCTCTCTTATGAAACCACATTCTTTGCTGATCAATAAGAAGTAACTCCTCATTCATTCAAGTCTTGTCATGAGATTGCAATGGAGTCATATCTTCTTGCCCCACTCTTAATCCTAGGTCTTTTTTAATTCTAACACATCTGCAATTACTTCCTCCACTAAAGTCTTGAACCCCTGAAGTCATTTGTAAGGGCTGGAATAAACTTTAAAGCTCCTGTATATGTTGATATTTTGACCTCCTATGAATTATGAATGTTCTTAATGACATCTAGGATGGTGAACCCTTTCCAGAAGATTTTCTTTTCTTTTTCTTTTTCCCTTTAGTACCTCATTTAGACACTACCGGGGCTTTCACAACCAGAATTTCAATTTACTTTGCCCAGATCCATCACCAAAATCCCTATATGTGGCAGTTATAGCTCTTATGAAATTTATTTCCTAAATAATAAGACTTGAAAGTCAATTTTACTCTTATATGGATGCAGAACAAATGTATGTTAACAGGAGTTAGACAATATTAATCTCCTTGTACATCTCCAAGGGAACTCTTGGGTGGTCAGGTATATTGTTTATAAGTGGTCATATTTTGAAAGCAACCTTTTATTTCTCCTGAGCAATAGATCTCAACCATGGGCTTAAAATATTCAGTAGAACATCTTATGAGCAGATGTGCTGTCATTCAGACTCTGTTCTTGCATTTATAGAGCACACACAGAGTAGATTTAAGTGTAATTCTAAAGGGGACCAAGATTTTCTGCATAGTAAATGAACATTGGCTCAACTTTAAATCACCAGCTGCATTAACACCTGAAAAGTCAGTCTACCCTTTAAACTTGAAGAAAGGCATTGGCTTTTCCTCTCTAGCTATGAAAGTCTTAGCAGGCATCATCTTCAATATAAGTGTTTGATTCACCTTGAAAATATGTTGTTTAGTGTATCTGCCTTCACCATTCTCTTAGCTAGATCTTCTGAATAATTTGCTGCATTTTCTATATCGGCACTTGATGCTTTCCCTTGCAGTTTTACGTTGTGAAGACATTTTGTTTCCTTAAATCTCATGAACCAACCTCAGCTGACTTTCAACTTTTCTTCTGAGCTTTCTCATTTCTTTCAGCCTTCATAGAATTAAAGACAGTTAGGGCCTTGCTCTTGATAAGGCTTTGGCTTAAGGAATGTTCTGGCTGTGTCATCTTTCTCCATATCGGCAATGAGGCTGTTCACTTGTCACTTGTGTATTCACCGAAGTAGCCCTTTTCATTTCTTCCAGAATTTTTTTCTGTGCATTCACAACATGGCCAACTATGTCAGCCTATGTCAGCTTTGTAACCTCCCCTCCTCACTAAACTTCATCCTTACTAAGCTCTAATTTAAAGTAACACTTGGGAATCTTCCTATGACTGGAGTACCAAGAAGCCATTGTCAGATTATGAAATGACCTAATTTCAATATTGTTGTGTCTCAGAGGTCAGGGAGGTCTGAGGAGAGGCAGAAAGATGAGGGAACAGCAGTCATGACAAATGCAACATTAATCAATTAAGTTCGCCATCTTATATGGGCTCTGTTCACATTGCCCCTAACAATTACAGCAGTTTCATCAAAGATGACTGAACACAGCCACCGCAACAGCTAGAATAATAATGGGTAAGTTTGAAAGACTGCAAGAATTACCAAAATGTGGCACAGAGAAGCAAAGCGAGTGCCTGCTGTTGGAGAGGGGGCTCTGGTAGACTGGCCTGATGCAGAGCCACCACCAAACTCCAATTTGTAAAATCACACAACCTGCAAAACACCATCAAATGATGGATGTTTGTGCTCCATTTCCCCTCATCACTCTTTCTTCTCTGATCTCCCACAGCAGCAGTAGCTGCGATATTATTTAGCACTAGATGACTTGACATCTTAAAGGGTCATCGAAATGTTTCAGTATACCTGCTCCCTCTGTGAGGGATTCTGAACTCTCCAAGGCCAGGGCCCAAATAACCCACATCTTCGCTAAAGCCAGAGGGAGGCACTCACTATCGCTTTGCCTGCATCATAAGCACTCAGATATTTCCTCCTCCGGTGCTGACCTAGCAAATGTAATCAACACATACTTACTATGCACCTGCTGGAGGAAAGCACTCCTCCTGGGTCATGTCATGTCCTCCTGGGTCATGTCAGCCTCCTGGCTTACATACAAGCATCACAGGTGAAAATGCAAACGAGCCTGGGATTAGAAAGACTTGGCCAATATTAGCACTCATGAATATTTAGCAGGGGTTGCTCTTTAGCTACGTTTACAGAGGTCTCCCTTAGATCGCAGAGCTCTAATAACTGCTGGCATTTAATGGTGCACGCCCAACAGTAACTAAGCTGCAGGGTTTTGTGAGTGGAGAGTAATGGCTTAAAACCAGGCCTCAACCAATTCTTAGGTCCTTCCAGAAAATTTATTCTCCTTTATCTCTCCCTTCCCTTTTCATGTGTCTTCTTTCCTAACCTGCATAGAAGCCAGATTATCACATCAGGGTTTCAGAGCAGAAAAAAAAAGCCTTATTTTGAATCAATTGGCAAAGAGAGAGGAGATAAACTCAGATCTGTCTCCCTGTTTAATAAAGGGAATGAGGTTATATAAGGAAACCAGGGTAGAGAACAAAGGAGTTAGGAATTTTTGGTTAAGGGGAGGGATGATGATAAAGAAATATGAATTTGGCTGAAGTTCACTGGCTAGTTACAAGCGGTTCATATATGGAGAAGTATGAAGAGGCTTTGTTTAGGTAACTTGAGTTTTGGATTTCTGTTGGTGGGGCCCTCAGACCTGGGTAACACCCTCCTCTGTATTTGAGGTTTCCTGGCCCCAGCTGGCTTTGGGGCTCAGTTCAAGGCTAGTCACTTCTGCTTGCTCAGGCTAAATTGTTTATAGGTAAGGTCCAGTTCTGCTGTCTGTGAAAGCAAAGCTCAAAAGAGAAAGCCAGACAAGTTTTATTTTTTTTTCTTTTGTGCTCTAGGGTCTGAAAGAAATTTAAGCATTTAACCTCAGTTATACTTAGTTGGCCTACTCTTTCAAAGGCTCACTATTTTTTCTCATTGTAGAGGACTCAGAAATCAACTAACTCCTTTCCTTCTATTGAATAGATACTCCCCTCTTTATTTCCTTGAGCAGACTATAGTATTTTAAATAGAAGTCTGATAAGTATAAAACATTGCACATAATATCTCCATCCCACCCTTCATATTTTCCTCTTTCTGAACTCCATATATATATATATATTTTATTAGTCACATTACCTTACCCATAAAATTTCATTTATGGGCCTACATGTCCTCTGACATTCTTCTGAGGAAGAATTATACTCACAAACTTCCACCCCATCTTATTCCATGCTGGCAAGCAGATATCCCTATTCTACTCCAGCAGAAGACTGGACAGTGAAGCGATTAGAACCAAAGGGACCCTGAGCCAGGCCCCTCTGTGGCTGACAGTGCAAACGCGCAATACCCAAAACAGGGTCCTGGAGAAAGTCAACATTATCATGGTGAAGGTCTTAGTTCCTTTCCCACTTCACTCTACAGACGCTCAATCTGTTTTTACCCTCAGGCAGAAAATTTGAAAAATTTTTCTCTGCAAAACCAGTAGTCCAGGAAAAATGACCTTGGGTTATTGAAACAGCTGGAAGTTCCCCATGAAAACAGCCTCCGTGTGTCAACCAGAGTGAAATCCACCAGTGACAAGCCTGGCCGATGTGCCCAGCTTCCAATCACTCTTATCTGCTTTAGTTAAAAAAAGAAACACGGACAGAGAGCCAAGGATCCTCAAACATTCTAGTAAATATGAAAGACAGCAAAAATAAATAAATAAATAAATAAATAAACAGGAAAAATAAATACAGAGAAAATAGTGTAGACAGCAGGAAAAAACATCAAAAGAAAGCTATAATTAAAATTCTTGGCATGATAAGACATTGCAACCTTAAGAAAAGAATATGATGTTGCTTTTCAAAAAGGCACATGCAGATATGAAAGAAAAGGTTGAAAATTTTAAAATATGATAACAGAAATGAAAATTTCAATGAGGGTCTAGAAAATGAAGTCTAAAAAGACTCCCATAAATAAAATAGAAAATGTGAAAAATAAGAAGAAAAGAAAATCGGCATGCAGATCCAGGAAAATGAATTAATAGGAGTCCCCAAAAAAGAAAACAGGAATATAGGAAGAAAGAAAATTATAAAAAATTAATTAAAATAATGTCCCAGAACCACAGGCCAGAGTTCCAGATTAAAAAGGCCTCCCAAGCACAGTTCAGAGAAGGAATAGTGATTCACACCAAGACACATCATCATATTTCACAACAGTGTGAATAAAGTGTGGACTCTTCACGCTTCCAAAGAGGAAAAATAGATAAATCACAGGGCTGAGATTAGAACTGATTCACATTTCTCAATGGTGACAAGGAAGTGGGGGGGAAAGAGGAAGAGGAAAGTGTCTTTAAATCCCTAAAGGAAATTATTGACTATCCAGAATTCTGCAAGTCAACTATTACCCAAATGTGAAGACAGAATAACACATTTTTAGTCACACATGTTTGCAAAGGTATACCTACCCTACACCCTTTTCAGGAAACTACACAACAATCCAAACCAAAAAATAAACAGACAAATAGAAAGACACAAAATCAGAAAATGAAGAATCCAATTTGGATGACAGGCAAAGAGAACTGGTGAAATGGTGAAGGAGAGATTTGAGTGAGAACAAGATATGACTTACCAGCTGGTTCTACAGTCAGGTCTTACTTCATCCCGTGGATAGGTTCTTAGAAACTGCAACTTTAGCAAAAAATACCTAATAAGCAAAACCAAGTTTACCACATGCTAATCGATATAAACGAGAGCTAGGTTCCTACAGCACATTCTGGTGACAAAAATATCACCCAACTTCTAAATAAAGACCCCCAATACTACGTTGAAAAAATAATTTGTGTTCTTTCATTTATTCATTTTCCAGACCCTATGCTGCAGTTCAGGGTGCAAGGTGGGACCCAGCCTGGACAGGCTGCCCTTACACCCCACATTCAAGACTCACTCAGACACACACCACATTCACTCAGACTCAGATAATGCGGACAGGACAAGACACCGAACATGCACAGCTTCAGGCTGTTAAAACCAACTACTAGGAGAAAACTCACCTAGAATTGAGAACATGCAAAGTCTATATAGGTGTTGACCCCAACCAGGAAGCCATTGCTTTTCTCTCATCAAAATTATAATAAAATAACACTGAATAAAATGACTTTATTCAAGCACCTGCTACATGTATTCACTACAAGTTATAATTGTATGCTGAATGAACAAAAATGCTAACAATTAAGAGGAAAAATGGATGATAAGAGGGTAAATTACTATCTCTAATAGTAGAAAGTCAGTGATAATATCTAACCCTGAAGAATCACAAAATAACAGTGGATATGAATGGTATCCAGAAATTTCAAACCCTAAGAGCACAAAAGTCGGGGGTGGGGAGTAGATAAACTTCTGAGATTTGTTTTACAGACACGGAAGGGCCTGGAGGCTTATTGAGCTGAGCTGAGCTGATACTGAGCTGAGCTCAGTTTGGGAGACACAAATGCAGAGGAGAGGGGCCACCTGGAGCTGAGGGGACCCGAAACAGAAATTCTGAAGAAAAGCCATTTTGTACTTCTTCTCTTAGGGCTGTCCTGGAACTAGCCACTGAACTTCAGCCAAATCCACATGATTTTGTCCGAACCCACTCCTCAGTCAATAAAATTTAATTCCTTTGTTCTCAAACCCAGTTTCCCCAAACCTATATAACCTTATTCTTAATCATGGAAGATGATTTGAGTCTCTGCTACCTCCTTGCCAATCGATTGGCAATAGAGCCGCGTTCTCTTCTCAAAGGTCCTGATGTCATGATCTGTTCTTACACATGGGCCATGGTTCCCAACTGCTTGTCAGTGTAATTAGAGGGAGACACTGATAAAGAATTGATGGAGTTGATTCTGGGGTTGAGGGTCAGCAGTAGAGAGAAGCCTGGCCTGGGGGTGGGGGGTGGGGGGCGCTTTTCCTGTTACAAATGTACAGAAAATCTGAATTAACTGATCTGCACTTCCCTGAGTATCTAATTAGAGTCTTAGGGCATCTATTTTGTAAAATTCAATCTTAATTCCAAATGCCTTACATGAACTCCTCTTGCTCTAAACCCTCTTGCCTCATCCTTTAAGGAAGGAGACTTATCCTTCCCCAGTCAAGCCTGATGCCGTGATACACCTGCCCCCTATGGTCAGCTGCACACAACCTTGGATTTCAGAGGTCCTGTGCAAGCCTGGGGAGTCAGTTTGTGCCACCCAAGGAAATAAAGCGGGTTGGTGAGGTGCTTTTGTGAAGCAGACCTGGGATAATGAAGAGACTTTAACTAAAATTTTGAAAAAAAGAAATCCAAACCTTCTTTTTGCATTTCATTCAATCCTCCATCCTCAAAGGGAACTTGTGGAATTTCCTTGACTGTCACTAAGTAGGGAGCATTTGAAGAACCAAACTAGGTTCATGCCCTGGATAATTTTATTTGAAATGGAAATTTCTCTGTGGCATATTTTTGATGATGGAAAACAGAAATCACCTCATCTCGAAGCTCTCAGCGTTGGCTTTGCAACGTTAGAAATAACCTGATTGGTCCTCCTAGCCGAGAGCCTCTCGCCTGTGTCCGGGCAGCTGCCTAGTTCCTCATTCCCTCTCCCATCTTCAGGTTCACTGACCTCTGCACGAAGCCATTTGTCTCACTGCGTGTCTCCCTCCTGCCTCCGCTTCACTTTCCAAAGCGAGCAACCTTGGCGAGCCCTGACATGGAAGGCAAAAACAGAACACTCCCCACCCCCGCAAATTAATTTCCCTGAGGAGCAGGGGGCTTGATTTGGATTTGGGGCAGGCTTTGTGGAAGGCAGCCAGGGATAAGATGCGAGACAGGCCTGTGGGCTCTCTCACAGCACCAGCTTTCAGCTCCGTAATGAAGACACATGCACTAGGCAGGAAATGTCTGTCTCTCTGACATTCCTTTTGCAGTAACAGGACGTGCTCAAAATGCCAACCTCAAAGTGCAGGGGTCTGAAATAACTGGGGGAGTGGGTGGCCCAGACTGGGAGCCCTCGGCATAGTCCTGCTGGCTGAGAAACGTGTCTGCCCCTCTGGGCCCCTTGCGAGCTCCTAAAATGCAGATGGCCATCCCACCACATTTTAAGGAAATAAAGCTTCTGGCTTCAGCAATCCTGTGACTTGATTTTAAGGCAAATAAAATTGCTTTCAGCAGTTGGAAGGTGGAAGAAAAGACACAACATGAAAGCGCTTTGAACCTTTCCCTGAGATCCCTGAGTTCCCCGCACCTATGCTACACCCTCACCCAGACGCCGCCCCCCTAAATAAGCCATGTGTCACCAGAAAGACTTTATGACCTTGTAAAGACTAATTGAACCACCTGCTTTCAACACACTGTACTTTCTTCCAAGGGTTGATGTGTTTCGAAAATGCTAGTGACCCGCACGCGGCTCAAGGAGCGAAATGTCAGCTTCTTCGGAGAGTTCATTCCAACCAGGCTGCTTCCAAGGGGATTCCTTTACTCGTAGTGGACTATAAAGATGCTCTTACCTAGTGAACCCAACTCTCTTTGAAGAGGCTCAGCTGTGACACTCCTTCCATGCAAGGTGGCCAGTCTTCTTCGTCACAGGACGTGAGACCAGAAACCTCCCAAGCACCTGTGCGCGCCCAGGCCAGCATGAGCCAGGCAGGGCACTGGGCAGCAATGTGCTGTGTCCTGCCCACATTTTAGTGCATCTCCCCACACTTGGGTTTGGGCAAGATAAATGCATATTAGGTCCCAGTGTGCAAGAGTTGATCCTCGTGTATCAGACCTCACCCTGCCTAGGGCGCAGGCCACGGGCCTCAGTCCTGAGACCCCACCTTGCCATGCTCTTGAAGCCTCCTTGCAAGCAGGAAACATCCAGGCAGCTCTGGCATCCTATGTCCTACTCCTGGGTCCTTAATTCAACTCGATCGAGTTACATGGCCTCTGTCTGGATCCTAAAACCCAGTCCCTCACTCATAGAATGTGGCCTCATTCGCCTTGCCTCAATTTCTGCCATGGACCTCCATTCCCAAAGGACTGAAGCTCAACCAGAGTCTCATCTCTCACCCCTCCCAAGCTCAACTGATCTTATTAGTCCAGCAACAGAGAAACTTGTACCTTCACTGGGGCCTCTGCCGAGGTCTCCTAACAGCACCTCTTGCTGAATTCCCTACCACCGCGCAACACCCCGACACTCTGGAATGGCCCTCCCCGGTGCCACCCTCGAAGAGGCCGTGCTTACTGATATTTGTCCCAGGCCAGGCTGCAGCTGTCTGTCCCCCAGGGGGCTGAGCTGGGCCGGGCCCAGCCTGACTTGCCCATTATATGAAACCACTCGCGCACGGCCACTGAAGCCCAGTCCCATCGCCCCACCCCTCAAGCCACACAGGTGAGACCTGAAAGGGTGAGAATATCCACATTAGACACCAGCTCCATTTCCACTTTCCCACATAAGCACATAAATTTATGCTGTCAAGTTCATGTCAGAAAATGATTCTGACAATCCTGTCATATCATCTAACATAAGTGATGAAAGACTTTAGATCAAATCATTTGTGACTTCATAAAATTGTTTCTGTAACTAGGGAGATTTATAGCTGGCACCTATGTCCTAAGAGGTTAGGACAGAAGATCTTATAGTGTGGGCTCCAGAACAGAGGCAGCAATAGCATCCCCTAGAAACTGGTTAGAAATGCTTATTTTCAGGCACCACTAGGCCTACTGAGCCAGCTACTCTGGGGGACCCTCGATCTGTTCTAGCAAGCCCTCCAGGGACACGAGTGTCCATTAAGGTCCTTACACCAGGAGCTTTAAAATATTCAGATGCTCCCTCCGCACTGCAGATTTTGATTTGTTCTGGCCTAGGTGGTGACGGGCAGCTGTAGCTAAGAAATTCTCGGTGTGTGATTCTAACTATGGAGAAGTGCTGTCACTGGGCTGCAAAGCCCTGAGTTTGGCTGGGAAGCAGAGCTACATTCACCATCTCCTCCCCAGCCGTCTTGCTCCCCTGCCCATGCGTGGCTCCTCCATCTGTACTTAATCAGCATGTCCAGTCCCTACAGGACAGATGGGCCACGCTTGGCAAAGGCTCATTTTCAAAGGCCCCATAAATGTCAAGATTCTTGTTATTCACAGTGTTTTGTGCTTGGAACAGTCTTAAAAATCATAATCAAATCAAATAAGGAGACGTTACAGGCTTGCTGTGAAATCGTATCCAGATGTCCACTACTCCAGCCCAAGTCCTAGTAAGGCAGTCACAGCTGCTCTCAGCAGGAACAGGGACCATGGTTTGCGAGGAGAGGAAATGACAGCACGAAGCATCAGAAGGAGAAGCAAGGAAAATCAAAGGAGTAAGACACCCAGCCCTTGGTGAAATGCCCCCACCATATTCCTGTTCTTCGAGGAACAGACACTTAAAACTCTCTGTTCGGATTGGATCCAAATGCATAGCCAGTGTCCACAAGGTGGACTGATGCTACATCACATGCCTGCCTCCCTCTCATTAATTCTTGAGCCTTTATTTTTACTTTATTTATTAAAGTAACATGGAAATATTAACATAACGTAAGTAGGAATTCATCAAGTGCCAACATGTATAAATATGTATAGAGATAGATATTTAGGATATATATATAAGTGTGTGTATATATATAATAATGTAATGTATATTATATACATATACATATATGTGTATACATACATATATACATACATAATACATATACATACATATGTATAATATATATATCACATGAAATCACCACTAAGAGTTCAAATCTATCCTCCCAAACCTAAGAATATTTTCAATGATAAATTACTTTTCAGAGCCACACCTAATGGTGATTATGCTTCCAGGTTTGTTGGTTTGGAAAAAATACTACTCTGAATTTATCATTCATACAAACGAATGTACATTGTATTCATTTCATGCATTTGAAAATCAGCACCTGTTTTCTGAACATTTGTCTAATCAGTCTAGAGGCAACGCCCCTTCGAAGCACAAATGAGCCCTCACCCTGAAACCTGGACAGGGCACTTACAGCTGGGCCCCCAATGCAGGAGCGAGGGTGATGGGCCCTCAGCAGCTGCTTTGTGCCAGTTTTCTGTACTCGAGTCGCACAAGTCCCCGCCAGCCACCCAGACCCAGTCCTACAGCTGCTCAGCCACCACCAGGGTGCCCTGCCGTGTCGGGAACAGGCTTTGATTCCTGTCTACAACCACTCTCTGAAAACTAACTCGCGGCTGTTTGAATGCATCACAGTTTCTAGGCTGGCTCTCTCCTTTTTTGGAGTGACTTAAACCTCCGCCTCCGTGGCTGGCCGCAGCATCGTTCTCCCAGGCAGTTACCTTCCCCCTAAGGACTTCCTGCCTCCCGGTCTCTTGTTCTCCTTCCAGTATGCAAGTCTGTGCCCCTCCAAGTGTGACCGTGGCGTAAAAGCTGCTACATGAGCTGGCCCCGCCGCATCTCACCTGTCTCGTGGCACATGCTGGATCCTACCTAAATACTTTAGTTCCCTGAATTTATCACCGCAGTCTTTCGCCACCCTCCTTCACCTGATTAAACTCTTCCTCATTTTCATGCCTTCTCAGGCTTCTGCTTTCCCAGGGAAGGGCCTTCCCTGACCATCAGAGTTTCGGCTTAAAATTCCCTCTGGAATACGTCTATAACCCCTATGACTCCCCATTCAATGTGATACCGTGATTTGCGGGTTTTGGGTCCAATTCCCCAGTCAGGATTCAACCCCAGGCTGCAGGGGCAGCGCTGAGCCCCAGCCACTAGACCCCCACAGGTTCGTGTGTCACAGAGTTGCAGCAGGAACTAAGCTGACATTCAGGCAAGCAAGCAAAAAGAGGTAAATTTGTTTAGAGAAATAGAAATAGGAAAAAGTTTATTAAGGAGAAAAGGAACAGAAATAAAGTGGGACTCTCAGGCCAGTGGAACCAGGCCAGGGAGGGGCAAGGAAGCCAAGTGCAGTCGTGCCTCAGGGAATACAGACCTTCTTTCCTTAATTATTCCAAAGCTCCATCAGTCTCTTTGTGATTGGTTAGTTCTCAGTGGTCTCACTCACTCTGCCTTAATGTCTCTGTGCCCAGAATTAACTCCTGTGTCCAAGCCCTTACCTTAGAGTCCTTTTTCTTTATCATCCTTGTTCTGGAATGTCCTGTTGCCCTTAGTCCTTGGATTTTTGATTAGTCCCCTTTGGAATTTGTTGCCCTTATTTCTGGAGATTTCCTTTATCCTCTGAGGATTTTCCTATTTCATTCTGACCCTAGAAGCTCTCCACTTGCCCTAAGACTCAATTGTACTCCACCATACCTCATCTACCATACCTCATCATAGTTGCTCATTTTGGATGGGTCCTTCTATTACAGAGCACGAAGACAGGAAAGACTGATTCAAATGAGCTGAACTCACACAGGAGGTATAAAGACTATAGCCCACAAATAACATTCTCTATCTTAGCTGGTTCTTTTGGATGAGTCTAGAACAATAGCTAAGGCTTTAGGACACACAGGATGCTCCATCCATTTCCTTGTCTCACCCCAGCCCCTACACTCACCATCATTTGGGCAGGAACTGACCAGCCCAGCCAACCTTAGTGATAGAGGAGTGGAGCTGACACCACCGTAAGGGAGAAATTATAGGAATGTTCGGTTTTATTTCTTCTTTAAGGGCTGTGAACCCAGAAGTATCCCACAAATTCCCAGAACCCATCTGTTTCCACCAAGAGGGAGTGAAAAATCCCTAAGGAGCAAATCAGGTTTTATATTTTCCTAAATGGAAAAGACAAAATGAACCTATGTAATTGGGCCTTCTCGATGTTGAAACACAGCATTCCTATGGACGATTCAAAATAACACAGGATGCAAAGAATCATCTTCCTTGGCAAACTAAATAAAGCCTTTGATAATTTCATAATTTCCTCATTACAATCAATTTATGATGCTTTGGTATGATTTACATGCCACTTTCAGGACACAAGCTCTGAGCCACCTGACTAAAAGCTCCAGACAATAAGCCTAACTCTTTCTACTTTCAAAAGAAAAATAAATTTAAAGGACTTTCCCCAATGGAAAACAAAATGTGCTCATTATACAGATTCCAAAAATAAACATATGCATAAAGAAGAAAGTAAATAAACTCAAAATTTCAACTCCTAAAAGTACTAGTATATCTTGTTTTCAAATACAACAAACCAGATTAAATTTCTTCATTCACTTCCTGCAACCAGGTCTCTCAAGCAGATCCCTTTGTCTAAAGGATTTTCTCTTCCCTTGAAACCCTGTCTTCAACCTCCTTTCTAGTTCTAGCTCAGGCGTTATTATTTGTGTTGTCATTAGTGATGCCATATATTATGTGAGATAATACAATAAGATACATTAAAGTACACTGCAGCACAATGCAATTTAATATAATAATGATTGGACATCACCTTCTCCAGGAAGCCCTGCCCAAGGCTGGAGTAGTTGGCCCTTTCTTATACTCTCATAGCACCAGTCAAATAACTATTCATCCTGTAACCAGGCCATTACTATTTATTCTTCTTCCTCCCACCAAACTGTAAGCTCTATGAGAGATGGTTCAATCTAATTCATAGCTGTAGTTAAGTGTCCAGTGTACATCCACTCTCGTGCTAACCAAGGGAAAATTCTACAGGCTACCCTACAAATGGCCTTATTCCTCAGGAATGGACAATGGGTCTGTTTCCTTCTTAATCAAGATAGAGCTATCCTGTCATTCTAAGTGACTGCTTTCCATCCCATGGAAATCGCAGTTTCCTCAACCACACCTATATTGACTGCTGTCGGAACATTCTGTGAGAACAGATGATCGTTTCTTTTAGAACTATGGGTACAATAGGCCTCATTGGGCTGTGAGAAAGAATCTAAGACTGTGATAGAGGGAATTGAAGTCCAGAGATTTCTTTTGCCTTCCCTCTGCTCAGAGATCTTTTGTTGCCCACTTCCTGTGTTTCAGCTGCTTTCTGAAGGTCGGTGCCAGATTCATGACCCGCGGCTAAGTGATACATCATTGTTTTCAAATGACTCAGAGCATCTGTGAACTGGTATCTAGTGTGTCAGTCTAGGGGAAAGATGCCTTCCTGAGACAAATACTTTATGTAGAAGAAACCATAGATTACAGATAACACACACACTGACAAGTAATATTGACTTTTTTGTACTTTACTCAAAGTTCTCTAGGAACTGAACATATTCCAGCCCTAGAGACAAAACAATCCACATTTTTTCTATCAAGTTGGATTTACAGGGCTCTTATTATAAACCCAGGGCCTTGCTAGGTATCACAGATAGTACCCAGCACTGGTTGCTCTGGGAGAGTATATAGTCTCTATTAACACAAGATGTTGATATCAAAAGTTCTGGACCCCAACAATTCAACTCACTGTCCCAAAGACATAAAAACATGCTTTCTTTCATTAACAAACATTTAACCAACTATTTCTGGAAAGATGAGTCAGTATGACTCTAAAACAATTCAAGGACTTAGGGGAACATGACAATTGAGAAGGGGGTCCTTTGGGGTACTGCTGAACTATGGCGTAAGGAAACTGAGCAAGGCTGTAGGGTATCATTTTTCTCTCAGTGTAGGCATTATCACTTTTCACCACGTCAGAATGCAGACACACAGCTGAGTGATGACTACCACTTCCAGCCCATCAAGCAGTGTGGTGACTGAGTCCACAAATTGTTTTAAAGCTGGCAACAAAAATCTCCCTAGTATATCTGTCTCAGTGGTGACTGGTATTTCCATCTCTGTGGCAGAGACAATGAGAGTCCAACAAGATGAGAAGTCAAAGTTGGACCCTCAACCATAGTGTGTATTTTGACACAGTACACACTCTGACTCTGAACTCAATTAACATTTCCAAAGTCTAATCCTGACTTAGTGTTTGTTTTGGGAAAGGCAGTTATGGCTCCTGAAATTCTCCATCTATGCCCCAACACTTCCCAGACTCCCTTAGAGTTGGGTCAGGACCAACTGACTCTTTTTGGTCAATGGACAGTGAGCAGAAATAAAGTATGTTATTAGGGGTTGAGGAGGTTAAAGTGAATTAATTAAAATCAATTCCTCTGCCATCACTCTCTCCCTTGTCAGAACAACCTAGGAGGTCGTGTGGTGGGAAGGAGGCATCACAGGGTGAAGGAACCTGGGAACATGGACTCAAGTCACCACATGGAGCACTCCATCTAACCAACACCAGCCTTCATGATTGTGGGGGAAACTTTTGTTACGCTGGGGTTGACTTGTCACCCCAACCCAGTCTATCCTATGCTGCCAGATACTGCCCATCAGCCACTCCTACCTTCAATCCTTACTGGCAAAGTCCCAATGTTTTTGTGGTTCACTCTCTGTTTGACCACATGCTCAGAGGAAGTGACTGCCTCTCCCACCCCAGTAGGGTGAATCATGAACTGATCTCAGCTGATCACAGCCTTTTGGTTTGGCTTTGCCTTCTGAGAGACTGGTTTGTCCTGGCTTGTCATACTCTTCTGGACACGGAGTGATAAGGGAAATCTCCTGGGGAACTTTTAGGAAAGGCTTTATTAACTCTTCACAATAAAATACATAAGGAGAAGTATTCCCATACATGTCTTAAGATACAACTGATGTAGAACTTATGCTTGACACCACTAAGGGCATCTTAAAACCATGAGGTTGAGACTAAAGCCAAAATAGAGACAAGTACAAAGAAATATGCAAATAGCAAGGATTCCTACGGTAACTGGGTCATAAATTAATCAACTATGGAATTACCGGGAATTTTTTATTATTTGAGATGTGAAAAATACCCGCCATTCAAGTTTTTAATACTTAACCCCTAGAAGAACATCTGAAAAATAACAATGTCCCAGTTCTACTCCATCAGACTACAATGGAGCCCAGACATCTTCCATCTTTTTTTTTTAATTCCTGGGTGACTTTAATATACACTCTGTCTAATATATATAGACAGAATACTGCAGTAGCTCAAGCTTCCTGAGGATAGGAACTACATCTTCCTGATATTTGCTGTTCCTATAAGTATGCAAAATATAAAACACAGTGTGCAAATGGGCACTTCCATCATTGGCAAACAATAATCTATGAAGCAGATAGCATGGACTTGTCTCTCTGGAGATACAGTTTTCCTGGAAGGAAAAACTGAGCTGCATCTTGGAAAACTAGTTATGATGTTAGCAGGGGTCTGGGAAGAGAGGTCCCAAGCATTCTGGGCTGGATGTGTGTGTCTTTGGAATCCCGGGACACCCTTCACCACCTGGCGCGCCTCCCACCTCCCCGTTCCTTCTGTGCTCTACCCCTCATACTTTTCAGATCTGGGATTCCCCCAGTCAGATTTGGGTGGATCCTGCTCTGTGTCTGCATCTTCTGAAGGCTGAGAGAGAGAGATTCACCAACATCACCACTATCTAACATAGAATAAGCACCAGACTGGTGTTTCTCTACCTGGAAGCATCCAATCCCATAAAACACATGATTGCTGGAAGTTCAGATTCTGTCCAAGAAGGGAAAGTAGAGTCCAAATGCAGAGGGCCTGGAGGGGACATCCCCCTGCCCCCACCCCACTGCCTTCAGAGCCCCCCACTGCCAGGAACTGTTGCCACCTTCCTTCCAACTATCAGAGCTGTCCCTCCCCCCTCCCTATTTCCTACAACTTAGGAAAAAAGCCCCAACATTCACCCACCTCCCCATACTTCTCCCTCACAGAGAGACATGGCAAAAGGCTGAAGGTGTCTACAGTGCTTAGCATTTACGGGAACATCCCAGAACAAGCTCAGACAGCCTGACTATAAATCTGTCTCTAAGAACAATGACTTTGACCACTCCTCGAGCTCAAGACACTGGGCTGAGAGTTTCACAAGCATTGCTCTGAATTAACATTATTAAATCCATTTTATAGTGCAGGGAACAGGCACAGAAAAATTCAGCCACGTGTTCATGATCACATCACCAATGTATCACTTTAGTTATTGCAGTTCTAAAAATTCCCAAATCTTTCTGAAAATGTAAAGTAAACCCAGGTATACATTTTTTCCCCTTGCCTGAGTTCTTGATGTCTTTATCATCAACTGCAGGTTGATGTTGCTGGATATCTCTGGATGTTTCCAGATGTTTGCTGGTCATGCCCATTTGTTCCATGTGACCTCTTGTCCTCAGGCTAGCTCTGGACTTTTCACAGGGCAGAAGTGGAAGTATGTAAGAACTCTTGAGGAACTGAACCTTGGAACAATGCTAACTAGAAATAGTCTCAATGATAATTAGACAAAAATGTTATTAGATAATTAAAGTGAGGATTCAACCCAAGGAAGCAGTCTGACAGATTGCACTCTGCAAGAACTGTTCCAACACAAGTTTGAATTTAATTTATATAGGTAGGAACAGTGAGTCATAGACATCAAAGGTAATTTTTCTTGGGGTGTGGAGATGGGTCTGGTTCTATATTGTTTTGACTGAAAGATGTGTTAATGCTATCTAAGCACACAGGAGGGCATCGCTCAGATTTATCTTGTCCTTTCTAAAGAATTCATTATGGAGATGGAAAGGTTGGGTACCCATTATTTAAATCTTATTATATGACTCCTTGGTCTTTAGTGAGGGTTGAAAAGACAGGCTTTACCCAGTAGCAGCAGATTTTGCACAACTGCTTTAGACTTCAAGTCTACACATAGAGTCTTGCTCTCTCCTTTGCTAGAGCAAAGAGTCTGGTTCCCAGAACATATTACTTTCCTTGCTTTCTGGTGACTGGAGCAGGTCATTGTAGAAGTATGTAAAAGTAAGGATGTCAATGGCCACTGATAAAGCAAGGTGCCACAGTCTGGCACCCTGCAGCTGTAAAACTTCAAGGACTGCAACCTGAGATAAACTTCCCCCAGGCGGCAGAAAAACTTCAAAGTCTATAGACTCCCCCAGCAGGGGCAAAAGGCTTCAGGGACACTAAAAGATAACATCCCTGACCATCTGCTTTGCAACCAGCCCCCCTTGATATATTGCCAAATTCTGTATAGTTGCTAAATTCCTTTGTATCTGTAATTGCCTTTATAAGCTGCACCAACACTGAGCTGGGGGTCTCCATTTTAGCCTGCTAGACCACTGCTCAGTACTTCGGGCTAATTGGGACCCTAGCTCGAGCTAGCAATAAACCACCGCTTTGTAATTACATCGGACTGACTCTGTCGTAACTTGAACCTGTAACTTACTTCAACAGTCATGAGGAAGGTAATACTACCTATTAGGAGGAGGAGCTAAGGCATATTGCAAAGGGCACAGATTTGGGGAAGCTATTGATCTGTCACAGCTAGAAGGTGATAGAAGGAACCCAAGCAATGTGGATCAGGTACTGAACTTAGTACTACAGACTCAAGCAGCCTCACACTCCCAGATATCCACCCTACAGTTCTGGTTTGACCTCCCCAAGTAATTTGCTTCCAAGTTCAATTTCCTAGGTATTATGCAAACAGATGTCCAAGGTCACATCAATAGGCAATTATTGACACCTTAGTCTTTCCCAAAACTAGTGCTAATGGAAAGAGGAACCATTTAAATCTTCTTAAAGCCAATCTCAATTCCACCAATGAAACATCAAGCAGCAACGGCATCATAAAATCGACAGTATTATTAGCTGTGTAAGATAAAGTACTAAGATACAAAGTGCCCATTTACATAGAATCGCCAGAAGAAATCACTGAGTGGTGAAGTATTTTTTAGCATAGCAGCTATTCCTTTAGAGGGCTAAGAGTTCACCCAAAATGAAGGCCCCAGTCCCTGGACTGACAGCTCTGGACTTCGACTGCAATTTCCAAGATAGCTTTCACCCATTTGATGTCCTTGAACTCCCAGTACAAGCACACTTCATTTTTCTTCAAATTACCTCCAAACAATTACATTTGTATCGCACTCATTCCTGTAATCCAAACCCCATTCCTCCAAATTGTCTGCAATAAGAAACATGACTATCTGTTTCCCTGAGAGAATTTTTTTTAATGTGTGCGGTGACATCTTTTAAACAGATTCTTACAAACGGAACTTGTTACACGGTCTGTAAGTGCTACTTGGGATGTGGGAAGAAATCTTCCCTGCACAAACTCACCAAGAATGAGGTTTGGTTTCCACCCTGCCCTCTCACTTGTTTGGACTAAGTTGAAGCTCCCTGGCAAAGTGGGAAACACCAGAGCACCTTCCCATACCCCTGCACCCACCCCAGTCATTGCCCCCAAGTGGTCCAGATGCCAGTGGAATGCTCTTTGGTGGGTGTCCTAGACTTTGTAAGCTTTTCAAAGGAAAGAGAAACTTTGCCTGTAAAAAACACCCATGTCATCTTTCCCATAGCTTCCCTCAAACAAAAATACCAAGAAAAGATTGGAAGCTTTATTTCAGTGAGAGAGAAAGCAAGGGGTGGGGGGAGGAGGAGGAGGAAGAGGAGGAGAAGGAGGCAGAGGAAGGGAGAGAGAGAGAGAGAGAGAGAGAGAGAGAGAGAGAGAGAGAGAGAAAGGATGAATGATTTAGAACCCCTCTTGGCAGTCAAAAATTCAAATAGATTTGAGTAATAAAGGATTTGAGTTCTTGGTGCTAGAGGCATTTTCCCTGATCTAAATATTCTCTTCATTCCTTCCCTACTTTGGGCAGACCTAGTGCCACACCCCTCACCCCCATTTGTTCTATCTTGCCCACCCCCAGACTGTAGGGGTCTCCAGGATGTAGGTGTCTGCAGTATCAACTCCAAATCCCCAGTTACTCACTGCTGCAAACTAGGTTAGTTGGCCAAGGACAGCTCTGCAGGCAGGGTGTGATTGTCAGTCTCTCCAAATGTAGGGAATCCTCACATTCCCAAAGGAGCCCCCCCCCCCATTTCAGTGCCTGTCCTTTATTAGCAGAGCCTCTTAGCACTTTGTGTGCCGGTGCCCTTTAAATTTACCAGCCCTTGGGGCCGGCCATTTTCTGTGCCACTGCATGAATGGTAGAAGCATTCAATAAAACACACACAACTCCTGAACTACTGGATATTAAAAAACCTGTAATATCTCTCATAAAACACCTTACACTTTCACCAAAACATGTGTAAAGCTTCTAGACTGAGTACTATCAAAGAAATAGCTCCTAATAGTTCCAAATAAATCCTCCGTGGCATGAAAAACCAGAGACTAGATGAACACGGATTAATACATGAGCGGCCACCTGATACTGGTGACAAAAACACGTACTAATACGTGAGCGGACCACAGAGTGTTAGGCTTTCCCCAGCTCATCAGTCTACAGCAGACACTGTTCTAATTCTTAACTTTGCAAAATTACAATTTCAGGGCCTCCAGAATAAGTCACTTCCATGAGTTCAGAAATCAGCAAATGTCAAGGATCTACTGTATTTAGCAGATGGAAAGTCCTGGACAGAAATCAGATTTACAACAATGAATGTTGGGAAAAGGAAAACTGAATACATCAGCGGACTCTCCTCTGCAAGTGGAGAGGTGTTCCTTTTAAGTAATTTCCAAAGGAATAATGATGGAATTGGTTGATGAAGTTTGCAGTTTCAATGCAGCCTGGAGTTACAAATAGAGTATGAAGTTGTGTGAGGTACTTACGTAGTATTCTCAAAAGACATGGTTTTCTCCTGACTTGCCCCAACATGGTAAAAATTAAGCAATGAAGCCAGATGATTGTAGGGAGAGATAATTGCACGGTATCATGAAGCCATTTTAAGTACTGACAACAATAAAAAAAAGACCCAAATTTTAAACTAATTACAACTGGCAGAGAAATGGGAAGTATTTCAACACAACTCATTATGTCAAACAATATGGATAACTCAATAAAACAAAACTAGTTCCCTGTTGTCAGCTTTATACCAGCAGATAATTCATTTGCTTCAGTTCACCATACATTCAGAGCCCTGTTTATTGGAGACACCTGGGAAATATCACTTGTCTCAGCAGAATTCTTGACAGCAGCTACTGGTCAAGGTCACTAGAAAAATGAATTGGAGGGGACCAGTAATCCCTCTGGTATTGCCTATGTAAGGAAGGTTGGGGGGAAGGGCAAAGGGAAAGGATGCATTTGACTTCTTGGAGTTAAGTTAGACCCAAGTACTTCCAACATTGATCACATAAGGCCATAGTAGATTGAGATTCTTTCCAGAAGCTTCCATTTGGGGGATGATCTTAAAGTACTCTGCTGAGGTAGCATTTCATGATTTTACAACACCAGATAGCTAAGATTAGGAGAAACAATTAGAACAATGGATAATACCAAGGCAATGAAGGTACTAAGAAATTAGAAATCTTTTCACCAAAGAAGAGACTGATTCTTATGTTTTAGTCCAATTCTTTGTAAAATCAAAATCGTATGGACGTCCCTGGTGGCGCAACTGGTTAAGCACAGCGCTATGGAGCTGTCGGCAGCTGCAACACGAGTTCGATGCCTGGCCAGGGAGATTCCCACATGGTGCAGCAGACCTCTCCTGCATTGCCCGCTGCTCCCCTCAGCAGTGTATTTCGGTCCATTTGCCTGTTCTGCTCCCCACTCTGTCTCTGGTGAACCCTCTCACCACCCCACACTCTGTCCTGCACCCCAGCTTGTATGCATAAATAAATAAATCTTTTTAAAAATAGTATGAATCTTTTAGGAATTTGGTGATCTGTACTCATTCATTAGCCAAACTTTCAGGTAAAATAAATTTCACTGCCCATAATAGTCCATCTTCTCCATTCAAATGTCAGACTTGAGAGTTAAAAGGGGTTAAATGGCTATTAAGATAACAGATTATGGCATCTCAAACCAAATAATAAAATTTTCACTAGTAAGGAAAAAACTCAGTAAATATTTCATAAAAATTACTTCATTAATATTATTTTCCCCAGACAGTCAACTGAATAGCAATGAAAGCCATACAAAGCATTTTGGATTTATAGGACACAGTGTGACTTAAGGCAGTAATCAGGAAAACTATTTAAATATGGATTTCTGCAAGATGTACATTTACCTAAATTTATCTACAACTATCTGTTTTACCTTTAGTACATGTTTTTCTAAACTCAAAGGTAAATGCAGATGACATTTACAGGAAGTAAATTTCTATAATTTCTAGACAATTACAGCATTTTGTCTTTTTCTGATTAAATTTAGAGCTGCATCAGAAAATGAATACGGGGTCATTTTGTTCACATTTTATTTACAGCCCAGTGAAGCAGATAAGTGACAATGTTCCAGAAAGGAGCCCATTTCCAACTGAACAGATCAATGTTCCTTATATTTAGGAAAGTTTTGACTATGGACAGGAACAATTACCTTAACAAAGAGCAGATCAAATAATAACCTTTTGACATGACAATAAACCTGTATACTCTGCATGTGTTTCTTGAACCAACAATTTAATTTTTCAAAGATTTGGGGTTTTTAAATATACAGTTTTCTTATTTGAAATATGTTCCCATAAGTGAGAACGAACAAGATTATGGCCAACGTGTAGCCCTAGGAGCTGGGTAGGGAGCAGGGAGCAGACAGGACTGTCTGTGCTTTCCTCCTCATCTTTATATGAGGCCCTGATACCCCCACTGGGAAGATCCACTCTCAATCATGCCATCAATGAACTGTGGCGAATTGATTTCCTGAGACCCATTGAGACACAGCGGGAAGCTATGAAATGATTCCTTTACAACTTTCATTCCTTTCACCCCTTAAGCAGTGACAGAAAGAGTCTGTGTCCCCATTGTTCTAGGCTCTAAGGAAGTGGATGAGCTTGGATGTCGTTGTGAAGGGTGATCACAAATTCAGACACACAGGCCTTACCTTTCGAGGGTGGAAACTCGCTCAACGTCTCCTGGGGGTTCGAATCACAGTGGACGTTTGCTGGGGGCTTCCCATGGGCCAGCACTTTGCAGGGATGATTTCACTTCATCCTGAAAAGAATTTTGTGAGTAGACACTGAGATCCCCACAATTTAAAGAGGCAGAAACGAGGACTGGGGGTTCAGTAATCATCCTGGTCACACAGTGAATAAGCTGCACCACCAAGGTGTGGATATTCTTCTGCCTCTGCTCCTGACTACAACTTAATCCTAACTGTGGGAGTGGTGAGTTTCATTTTAAATGGGAGAGAAACAGGGCAGACTTCATGGAGGAGGTGGCTTTTGAGCAGAGTTTAAAAGGTGAGGGTGGACCCAGGTAGGCAATGGGGTGGGGGCTGTCTGAGCTAGACAGAGGTGGGAGCACCCTAGCCCTCTGGGAAACTTCAGGATAGAAGGTTCAAGTTCAAAGCTTCTTTAAGATAGAAGAGAAGGCAAACAATTCCCTGGAGATTAAATCCATGCTAAGGAATTTGGTTTTGATCCATACGAAGTCAGAGAAGGGTTTTAAGCAGTGCATGAATGTGGTCATATTCGAATTTTAAAAGATCCAGTCTACTGTGGAAGCTGGATTGGAGGACACCAGATGGAAGGCAAGAAGCCTAAGTAGGAAGTAATTGCATTGATATGGGATAAAATCACTAAGGGAGTGAGGATGGAAGAGAGGAAATATACAGAGCAGTGATGATGGGAAAGTGATTGATTAGCCCTGGGAAGAGAGGGGGCAGGAGCTGGGATGGAAGCAAGCCAGGTTTCCAGCCAGGGGACTGAATGACGCCCTTTACCAGGTCAGGGAGTAGAGAAGGAGAAACAGCTGAGGAGGCGGAGGGGCCAGGAAATGAGCTCATTTTCAGTATCTGAAATACCAGGTTCCTAGCGGGACTTCAAAGCAGTGACATATCCAGCAGGGCGATGAGGACAGAGCACCTTACACGGCGCTCACACCAGAATAAAGGTAATGAGCAAGAGTGAAGAGCCCCCTGCTTTCATGCAGACCAGTGCGTATATTTATCTCAACACCTGAAACCCCAGCGGGGGGAGGGAGCATGCTTCACCTTGAACACTGGAGGCGGACAGAGCCCCTCCTCAACGGGGGACCCAGGGCTCCCCTGCACACAGGTTGCCTTCTCTCCCTAATTGCTGACACAGAATGTCAATGTTCTACCTGCAAGAAGGTTCCCAGGTCCTTTGTTTACCCTTTCTTCCTTCAACAGGAGCAAGGTGGGCTAAAGCACTTTCCCTTTGAGGAAATGAATCCTGGCAAGAGCTGAGATGAACTCATTTCTGCTGCCTAAACAGAGCCCCTTAGTGTGGCGGAGGTAAAGTTTATGGGGGATCCATGTCCATTCAGTCATATATAATTCCACATGCCCTGTGTTTCCCCCCTAAGGTATTTTACAGCTTCTAACTTCATCTGTGTGTGATTATTTAAAACCCTCTCCTTTGCTATTTCTGCTAAGGGTCTGTCTGTGTTACCCACTGTATCCTAGTTAACATTTGGCATTCGAAAAATCACATTAAATGCCTACTGTGCGTCAAATGCAGTGCTGGGACCTGAGGATCTCCCATTGGTTGGGGCCATTGGCTGAGGTCGAGTTACTTATAACACCTGTGGCTCCAAGTGGACCTCTTGGCTAGCGGAGAACACTGACTCTCTGTTGAAAAGAAGCTTCCCTGGTCTCCTTACACCAGCCTCACAAGTGCCCCTCTGGATTGGCCCTAAGAGAGCACAGGAAGGTGTTCAGTAGAACCTGAAGTGCCATCAGTGATTTCAAGGGAGACACCAGAAGTTGCAGCCAAGGTAAATTGTGGGTGGACAATGTTTATGTCCCTGGGCATCCAGAGAGAAGGGAATTAAAAGTCTCATCAAAGTTCCACCAAGCAGGGAAGGTCTGGCTGAGTGTGCACCAAGCAGGTACCACCCCCACATGCTCCAGCCATGTTCTCCTGTGAATGACCTTATAAGGAAAAAGTCATACCTGAAACGAAAAAGGGGAATATGGGGCAGAGCAACGAGTGGTCTTGTTGAACTGATCTTGGGGAAGATCTGGGTTGCACAGTGGACCAAAGATTGGATCATGAAAAGAGAGTCCACAGTTATGAAGCCAAAAGTAGGTAAGCTGTACTCAGCCCTCCAATTGGAAACTTCTGGAACAACAAACCAGTTGTCACCACAGCTGTGGTTGTGGCCACTGTCAAATAAACTAAATGTTCCCAGAACATACGGAGAAACCATTGCAGAGTAGGACGGCCCCATCACCCCCCAAATCTTGGAACTATACTTCTACTAACTAAAACCTCCAGGCAAGTCTCCAATAGCCAATTATTATGTAATTAAAATTTTTAAAGCTAAGTGTTCCTATTTATCTTGGGTTGACTACATCTTATTCATTTCAATCTAGTTGTGTGACCTGTGAAGAGAACTTTGAATCTTAATTGTATTACATGCAGTATTGAATAACTCTTTTAAACTTTGAATTCTCTGGAAGCTTCCTAGACCTGCATCCTCACTCAAATCATCAATAAGATGCCAGACAGAATGAGGTCAAGATTAGTGTCCTGGAGCATGGCATTAGAGCTCTTTCTGGCTAACATGGAATCTTAGCTTCTCACTCTGTGCTATGCAGATTCAAATTAACCTCAAAAATATCTGGAGAACTGACAATAAAGTTGACTTGCTACTGGTCACCTGTGTGTTGACCCAGAATTCCTTAACTCTTCCACATCTCTAAATCAAGATTTGATTCAATGGTCAATTGATTCCCAAGAAGAGTGCCAAGACCATTCAATGAAGAAATAGTCTTTCCAGCACATGGTGCTCAGCCAACGGGATAGCGACATACAATGGAATGAAGCTAGACTTCACTCATATGTACAATAAAAAATTAGTACAAAATGAATCATAGACCTAAGTGTAAGAGTTAAATCTATAAAACACTTAGAAGAAAACACAGGTGTAAGTCTTTGTGACCTTAAATTAAGTAATGGATTCTTAGAAATGACCCCCAAATTATATGCAACAAGGAAAATATTTTTAACTGGGCTTCATTAAAATTATCAAACTTTTGTCCTGCAAAGGATAACCTACAGAATGGGAGAAAATTTGGCAAATCATATTGCAAAAAAGAATGACGTACTGAAACATGACACTGCTTGGGTGAACTCTGAAAATATTTGCCGAGTGAAGGAAGCCACTCATGAAAGGCCATGTATTGTGTAACTCCATTGTGGGGAAATATCCAGAATAGCCAGATCTATAGGGCAGAAAGTAGATGAGTAGTTTCCTGTGCCATGGAGAAGGGAAAATGGGATATAACTACTAATGAACCCAGGGTTTCTTTCTGAGGTAACAAAAAGGACACCTACACACTTGATTCTCAGCTCCCACTGCGGCTCTGCTGAGCCCAAATCTGTGCTCCAGCAAACCCCCAATGACTCACAAACGCATGAAGATCTGAGGCACCCTTTCTAGCACAGAGACGATAAACGCCCCCCCACACAAACTGTAATCACGTGTGTAGTTTTTGCTAAGTACGGATGCCTCCTCACCCCTAGAGAGTCTGCCCTGATTGCGCCCAGGTGTGGCCTGGATTGCAAAAGTCCCAGATAACTCTAATGAAAAGCCAAGCTCAAGAATTAAGACAGACACGATGACCTCCAATCCAGAGTGCCCTGAGAGGGAAGAAAATATTCATAAGAAAATTGTGTCAGTGCAGGAAGTCAAGTCCCAACATCGCCCTCCTAAAGGCTCACGGAGCACCATCAATTAGTAAAGATCCATTTCTGGACCAGAGATTAAAAACCAGTTGATGGGTTTTTACTGCCACGTGGTGCTACTTTACCTCTGTGTGGTTCAATTTTTCCCAGCTAGGTTCAAGCTGAATATATCTGTAAAAGGAATCCCAGAGGCCACAGGGTCTACAGTCCTCCCTTGCACAAGAGGAAACTGAGGCACTAAGAATTGGGTTTGCAAGCGTATCCAAGCACCTGAACACCAACCTGCCAATTTCCCAGGCGTCCCTTTCCACCACGCCAGCCTCTCTGGTGCAGGGTGCTGATGAGGACTTATGTTCAATGAGCACCTGGTCAAAAGTTCATCACCAAAATATTCATTATTAATAATGAGGTTAAAAGCTTCAAAGCCAATCCGGTGCCCGCGGCTCCATCGAAGGTCATTTCTTCAGTTTGCTCTCATCTAATTACGGGTAGGTACAGTAATTGGAAACAGGCTATCTCCGATGAGCGGGGCTTCAGGAAATGGAAACCTCTAATACAATTCTGCCTGGGAAGGCTCAGCCTCCGCCTCAACGTACAGCGGGGGTCTTGCAAGGCCTGCCCTGGGGAGAAGGAAAGGAGTGGGAGGAGCCAGCCGCAAAGCGGAGATCACAGAGGTCTGGGAGAGTCAGGATCCCACCAGGCCAGCTGAGCGCGGCTCCTGGGCCGTGGGGCCTCGGGCTGGGGCTCTGGCATGTGGGATCTGCCTGGCTGTGGTGGACCACGGTCTTAAAACCACATGTGGGTGGGCCTCCCTGGTGGCGCAGCGGTTGGGCGCTGCGCTGTGGAGCTGTTGGTGGCTCTCGATGGGGTTCGACGCCCAGCCCAGGAGAATCCCACATGGTGCGGCAGACCTCTCCTGCCTCGCCCACTGCTCCCCTCAGCAGTGTATTTCTGATCTGCCTGTTCTGCTCCCCGCTCTGTCTCTGGTGAACCCTCTCGCTGCCCCACGCCTCTGGCCTGTACCCCAGCTTGAACAACAACAAAACAACAACAACAAAAACAACACATGTGGGTACTGAGCTGAATGCTCCACTTATATTATCCCCTTAATCCTTGCTTCCACTCCAGGAGGGAGTATTCCCCTCTGACAGAGAAGGAAACTGAGGCTTCCAGTGGGTGGAGCCACCTTCCCTTAGTCCCACAGACAGAGGTGGCATCAGGTAGGGGTCCCAGTGCTGGTGACCTGGTGGGCAGTCAGGGTCACTGCCGCACACTTATCCCTTGCGCTGCTGCAGCCTCTGCTCTATCTGGGCCCAGTCTGACCCCCGCAGGTGAGATCAGCAGACTCACCAGGCTCTCCAGGAACAGAAGAGCAGACGCCAGTCAGAGGCACGCGGACGCTGGAAGGAAGACGATGGCACACACAGGAGTGAACTCACGTGCCTCTCGCCCACTGGGGATGCCAGCAACGTGCCTTCAGCTGACCGGGAACTGCCAACTGGCGCCTGCTGCGCGGTGTGTTCGCTGTAGGCAGGCCGAGGGCCACCCACCATATGCGCCATCTGGCCTCCCAGGCCCAGAGACGCCGCCATCATGAGCTAAGCATGAGCTGAACAGGTCTCCAGCGGATGCCATTTAGCAAGCTCAGAGCGCAGAGTTTCCCGAGATGGGCTGCTGGAAGCCCCGAGTCTGGGTGCCAGACGCTCTGCAAAGCCAGCTGCAGGAGGCTTCTCGTGGTTTCCATCAGCCTCGTTAACAGGACCTGATCTGTCCAGAGTTTTTCCATCTGGTGCCCACCAGCTGGGCTGCTGGCAGTCTGGGCATTGACTTCTCAGCCTCTCCCTCTTTCATCTCTTTCTCATCTCTGCATTTTTATTCCAAGCCAGCTTCCTCATCAGTTCCAAACCCCATACCCCATTTTGTCCATGTTTTGTTCCCATTTTCAAGCCCAGCCTTAAATTTTCACCAGCCACAAGTATAACATACTCTTTGGTCTGATCAGGATGGTAGAATCACAATAGCTAATTCAGGTCTGCCCTCCTTTTTCCCTGAGGCTGCACAGAAGATTCCAGAAGGCCTGTTCAATGCTGAAGTTTGGGAGGAGGAGGAGGAAGAGGAGGAGGGCAGGGCCATCTGGACGCTGATGTCATTCATCCATGCCAGCCACTGCGAGTCACCCCTTGCCTGCTCTGGAGTCCCCTGTTGGCCTCATGAACCCCTAGAACCACCTGCTGCTCCTTTTTTTTACTGGGGCTGAGGCTAGACTGAGGCTACCCAGGACCTTGCTCATCAGGACTTCTCAGGAAGTCGCTTCCCTCAGATCCTGCTGCCTCTTAAACAGACGCACGTGGTCTCTGCCCTCAGCTTCCACACATGTGGGTGTTGCTGCCTCCCCAGGGCCCCATGGGGAGCAATGCGGCTCTTCCCAGCCACACCTTCCCTGCCTCCCCTCCAACTCGCTCCCTGCCTGCAGCCTGGGAATTTTTCTGGTCAGGAATAGGAATGGGAAAAGGTCCAGCTTCCTTCATGTTTTCCCTCTGACATGAGCTTCATCCGTTCCTGGGAGAGCCAGGCCGTGGACCTTCAAAAACCAGGAGGAGAGTCTCTGGCTGCCTTTCTCTGGAGCAGAGGGAGGGACCCAGACAAAGACAGCGCCAACAAGGGGGGAAGGGCCGAGAAGAAAACAGAAATAGCCACGATCAGATAATTTTTTTTAAATCTGATCCTGCCACAGGGGAGAAACAGGCCCGAGACCCGCAGGATCTCGCCTAAGGACACAGAGCAAACGCTTGAGCCAGAAATTAGCACTAAGGATGTGAGTGTGGCAGGAAATGTGGACAAGGCTTTAACCCAGCGAGTCCCGCTGTGAAACAGAACCTTGGTCTCACAGGGGCGCTCCGACTTTAACCAAAGCCCGGGACAATTGTCCATCTATGACCATTCTGTGCTCTTCAGAAACCGTTTTGCAGATGAAGACATAAAGGCCCACAGGGAATAGGCTCTCCCAGTTAGTTATAACTTATAATCTCCCCATTTCCCAAGAAACTGAGGCCACTCAGAGCAAGTCCACGAATCGGGGCTCCACCGTGATGCCGGCTCAGGGTTCCTTCTTCCAGAAGCCGCCTGCTGGCTCCCCTCACCCTATCCACTTGGAGAAGGCCAAGTGTCACCCTTGCATACCAGCTACAGCTGTTCATTTCCAAAACTTACCCAGGAGGCCATCAGGGTTGGGAAAGAGCAGTACCCAAGAGCAGGAGGTGTGGGGACACAATCGGCATCCAGATGTCCCCTAGGGGTGCACACAAGCATTTGGGGCAAGTAGGCTAAAGACGATCCACAGATGCTGGTCTGACCCTAACCACTTGATTAGCAGCAGCGCAGTGGGTGGAGGCTGGTGAGGGGCTGGAGAGGTGTGGGCCTGAGGGGCACCTGCGGGCTGGGGAAGGCGTTGATAGGCCAGGAGGGTTCTAAGCAGAGCACTGACATCATTTCAGTGACTTCCATCTTGAAAGCATCACCCCTTCTAAGCTGCATGGGAAGCAGTGGGGCTGGCTGATGGGAAGCCTTCTCTCAGGAACCGGTGGTGGCCAAGGCTATAGGGGCCGAGGAGATGGGAAACCAGAGCACTGGGACACAAGACAGAGATAAAACCCACGCTACTGCAGGCGGGGGGTGTTTGGGGCGGAAAGGCTCCCAGATGCTGGCAGTTGCCTCACCTGAGCAGGGGGAGTGAGGACGGGCTCCAATGGCTGCTTAGCTCTGAAATGCTACATTTCTATAAATGAGGGAGACGAGAGGCCCTGCGATGAGCTAAATCAAAAAAAGATGCTGAATGGGCCTCCCTGGAGGCACAAGGGGTTAAGTCTCAGCACTATGCAGCTATCCAGAGCCACTGCAGCACGAGTTGGATCCCCAGTCAGGGAGCTTCCCCCATGGCGCAGCAGACCTCTCCTGCCTCGCCCGCTGCTCCCCTCAGCAGTGTATTTCTGATCTGCCTGTTCTGCTCCCCACTCTGTCTCTGGTGAATCCGCTCACCGCCCCCCCCCCCACTCACACACCTCTGGCCTACACCCAGCTCTGGTACGCATACATAAATAAATATTTTTTTTTAAAAAGGAGCTGAAGTCACTCTGGCTGTCCACTGCTTCATCCATCTCAACTTAGCGCCTCTATGCCCAGCGCAAAGTCGCGTTCTTAGCCCCCATCTGGATGGGCAGGCGGCCTAATGAGAAATCTCGGCAGGCGAGCAAGGTCCCGGCTGCAGCCTTCTCTGTGTTCTGGAGGCAGAGCCCCCCACGCTGTGCAGCTCAGGTTCCCAGACATCAAAGAACCCAAAGGATAATGCGGCGAAGCAAAGGCCGCAGACAGACAGAAGTGGCCTGCCAGCCTCCACGAGGTTAGTAAGAAAAGCTGGGAACTTTTTAAAAAGTTTGAAGTTTAAATGAAACAGAACCGTTACTTTTATGAACGTTATGTAAAATCTGGGCCAGATCGAGTGATTTAAATGCCAGCCTGCCAGCAAGCGTGGGGCGGAGGGGTGTGTCTCTGCTTGGAGTTTACTGATTTTCTTTTTTTTTAAAGATTTATTTTTTATTTATGCAAACAAGCTGGGGTACAGGCCAGAGGCGTGGGGCGGCGAGAGGGTTCACCAGAGACAGAGTGGGTAGCAGAACAGGCAGATCAGAACTACACTGCTGAGGGGAGCAGCGGGTGAGGCAGGAGAGGTCTGCCGCACCATGTGGGATTCTCCCCGGCCGGGCGTCGAACTCGCGTCGCTGCTGCCGACAACTCCACAGCGCAGCGCTTAACCGCTGTGCCACCGGGGAGGCCCAGTTTACTGATTTTCTAAGAGGCAGGGCCTCGGGAAGGCAGGAACCACAGCGCCGTGGCCTCCTCCCGCCCTGGCCTGGGCTAGTCACCTGGCCCCTCTGTGACCTAGGGCTGGACAGATGCTCCCTGGGGCCTGGTCTTGCTGGGACCGCAAATCCTCTCTGTTGGGTGAAGTCATTCGCCGACCCACAGGTCAGTGGCTTGTGTAAATTCCAATCACTGCCCTCTCTGGGACCCATAAATCACAGCACAGAGGCTGAAAGTTCTCCTGCATGACGTCTTCAGCCAGCAAAGCCTCATTCTGTTCATTTAGTGGGGGGCTCACCACCCCGAGTTATAATGAAACAGAACTGGCACTGACCCTCCTTCATCAACACATCTGACCCCAGGGACTGTGGGATGAGTCATTTCTGATCGCTCCTCAAATTCACAGGCCTCTCCTCCTCTCCACACCGTCTGACCCTGCACTTGGCCGTTTGCACGGGCTGGTTCCATGACACAGTTTCACTTGCGCCTGCTGGGTCGTTGGCCACCAGGTCTTTACAAAGCACCTGTCATGTGCCAGACACAGGACAATGAGCTGGGGCCCCAGGACAGACGAGACGGACACGTCGCCCACCAGGAGCCCACAACCTGCTAGGGAAACAGCATCAGGGCTGTTTAACATGACAGCCATGGTGAGGGCCAGGCAAGAGGCGAAAAGCAGAAAGCTGAGGGGTGACTGGCTCCTCATTCAATCAAAACAGGGCCAGGCGGGAAGGGTGCCCAGGGTGTGCTCTCTGGGGGTCGACATTTGAAGGGACAGCCGTGGGCAGCACAGGCCAGCAGTGTCAGGCCAAGGGGCCAGAATGCCAGGCCTGAGGGACAAGGGTTTGAGGCTGTGCGTTAAGTTTGGTGTCAGTTTCCTAGAATGGGCCTAGCAAAGGGCCGCAGACAGGCTGACATAAAACAACAGAAACGGGTTCTCAGTTCTGGAAGGTCCAGTGGGAAACAGGTGTTGGGGGAACCCGCTCCCTCTGAAGGCTCTGGGGAAGAGTCCCCCGCTTTCCTCAGGAGCTTCTGGTGGTCGCGGCCTCCGGTGCCCCTGGGCTTCTAGAGCATCACTCCGACCTGCCCTTGTTCTGGAGGCTGCCGCTGGGTCCAACCCGCCTCCTCTTCTCTGGACTCCAGCCAGAGGGCTGAGAACCCATGCGCACCAGTGTTAGCTCGTCTGTAAAGAGCTACTCCCCAAAGAGGTCATGTTCTGAGGTTCTCAGTACTACTGAGTTTGGGGGAACCTCCTCCAGGATTTTAGCAGGGGGATGGACGTGATGGGATTTATGCTTCAAAAACATGGTTCTGACCGCTCAGGGCAAGGAAGAGAGAGCAAGATGTGACAAGGAGCGGTGAGATGACAGAGGCTGGGGCTGGTTTGGGGGGACAGAGAGAAGGGGGTGGGTTGGAATCTGCTTTGGAGGCTGAGCTGACACCTTTGGCCGAGGATGTGAAGAAAGCACAGAGAGGCTAAGAATGGCTTAGACACCTGAGGGGCTGGCCACGGGCCCCTCCGCACTTTGATGGGATGATGCCTTTGTCCACAGCACGGCTGAGGAAGTGCCTGTGCGTGGCCGTGTGACTCAGTGGGCAGTTCCGTGGCCAGGACAGGCCCTGAGGAGCCGGCGCGAGGCTTTCTCCTCTTGCAGCTGACGCCCTATGGCGATTTCAGCCTGGGGAGGGTTTCCATCTCCTGGGAAGGCACAGAGCAGCGCCAGGCTCCCTGAGCCACCCCAGTCCTCATCAGCCTCCAGGGCGCCCCCACCCCAAGGCCTTCTGGCTGGGCATTGGGGGGAACCACTGCCCTGCAGTCTCTATGTCAACTTGCCCCCTCCACTCACAGAACCTTCGGGGTAGAAGCAGAGGCTCCTCTCTCCCGGCAGAGAACTGGCACAGGTCGACAGTAAAAGGGCGCTGGAGCATGGGGGCGAGCCAGGGAGAATGCTGGATCCTCAGACCTCAGGGGCCCCTCGGGATGACCCCACATCAGAATATGGGGTGACAGAAGGAGAAAGCAGGGTGAATCTGCAGTGCACACATCACGAGGAATCCTGTCCCTGCTGAAGCCTTCTGTGAGGCGGCGTGCCCAGGGGGCCTGCTATGAGGATGGAGACCTCCCTCTTCCTCCCCGACTGCTCTTTGACAAGTGGAAGCAGTTTTATGACCTTGAGAGGAGCCCGTGTCGCCGCAGGCCAGTGGCTTCCGGGAAGTGGCCGCAGGGGAGAGAGTGGCCGACAGGCACACGCAAGTGCGTCTGCGCACACGGGCACACGCAGGCCCGCCCGAGACACACAAGGGGCTCGCTTTAAGGTTTCCCTGCCAAACTCAGAGCAGCGCTTGACCAAGACTCCAATCCACGTTCCCGACGACAAGAAATGCCGGGGGCGGGGAGCGGGTTACCTAAGACCCTGCAGAAACCAAGGGGTGACCAGCCAGGATTCTTGCCAGGGCAGGGACAAGGGAGAGAGAAACTAGAGCTCAGGAGGAATTTGCACATGGCAACCCTGGCAACGTCTGGCTCGGATGTGGGCCCCAACTTGAACAAACCGACTGGGGTTTTTAAAACCAGGAGGCCACTGAGCCCCGCCGGCCGCACTGCTGCTGGTTCCAGGTGTGATAATGGTATTGTGATTATGTTGTTTTTTAAAGTGTCATTATCCTTCAGAGCTGCCTCCTGAAATATTTATGGATAGGATGGTGGGGATTTGCTTTGAAATCATCCAGAGGTGGGTGAGCGGAAAGGGGAGAGAAGGCACAAAGCAGCCTGAGCGGCGGCGGCTGGAGAGAATGGGAGCACGGGCCTTGGTTAGACGAATGCTCACTTTTGCATGAATCTGAAATTTTTCATGATGGGCAGGAATTATTTTTTCCAAAAAACCCTTCATCCCGTAGACTCCCAGCTCAGCCACAGCCCAGCGGACCCCCAGTGGCTCCTGCCTCTCCCGGAGGCCCAGGTTCCTGTGGGGAGGGTCCTGACGGGGTCAGCGAGAGCTGCCGCAGTCGCTTCTGTCCTCTGCTTGTTGTCGGCTAGTGTTCGCGCTCTTTCCTTCGGGACATGCGTTCCTTCCTCCTCCAGGGAGCATCAGGTCACTGGATTATCCTCCCCCAGGCTCCACATCTTTGCTTTCTGCAAAAAGGCTTGCTTGTCACCCCAGTCAGCCCAGGTGAGTACCCTCTCTGGGTTACCCTGCCGGGGCCACCTCAGAGCACCAACCAGCCTCAGGTCGTGATGGCGGCTGACTTGCCCACTCCCCTTGAGATCTGAGCTGTCCTTGGCCCAGCTCGCAGTAAGCACTTGGTAGTTGACCGCCTGAATAAATAGCCTCTCAGTCCCCAGGTTTCAGTGTCCATTTTGCAGAAAGAACCCTGAAGGTCAGGCTGCAGCGGTCGCCCTTCCGAGCCCTGCTCTGTCTGTTTCGCTGTGTGGCCTGGGCAACAGCGACCTCCCGGAGTCTCCCCCCAAGCCCCCCGCTCCAAGCCACACTTTCAGTCACAGTGCAACACAGACGGCTGGGCGCCTGGCCCTTGCCCACCACTCCTGGTGTCTGATAACCCCACATCGGCAACCATCCTCATCACCTGGGGTCAAGAGCTGCACCAGCACCCATCCCACAGGGCTCCTGGCAGCCTGCCAGCCCCCCCTTTCTGAAACCCGCCCCCTCACATTCTGCACAGGCTCTGCATGAACCTTCAGACTCTGGGCAATCTCCATCACCAGGCTCTCAGGATGATGGAACTCACCCGCCAACAGCATTTAAAACCAAGTATATTAACATTTCAGACGAGCCCGTTACACAACTAACCCAATGAGGGATCGTGTGCAGACAGGAGAAATGGCTGCTGGAGACCGGCAAATACCAGAGTCCTCCGGCTGCCAGAACAGAAGCTGTTCCACCGGGAGAGGAGAGTGCAGCCGGCCCGCATGCCCATAACCGTCAGGAGACCTGCACGGAATGTGGTTCTGCCACACCCAGGTCAGCAGTGTCAGCAGGGGAATCGCGCCAACCAAGCCCTCCGCAGACCTGTGCTTGTAGCAGTTGGGGTGCCCGGGGCCCAGAATGTTCTGTCTCCCTGGCTCCTCCAGACAGCCTGGCTGCACGGCTAAAGGCCAGGGAACGGCCTAGAACACCGCAGAGGAGAGGACTGGGGAGTTGGGAGCAGAGCGGCTTCGTGGCTGTTTCCTGGTTCTAGACAGTGGCAGGTGCAGGTGCACGCAGGGCGCTGGGCCTGGGTGCTGGTCCTCCAGATCCTCCTCCACGTTCCCACCTCCTCCTTCCTTACCAGCTGCTTCCCCTCCCCCCTCCCACCCCCTCCCTCAGTGTCTCCAGCGTTTCACCTGCTTCTGAACCTCATCCTGGAGGACCGACTTACTGAGTTCTGTCTGTACCACCTTCTCACCCACTCATTGTCCCGAGGGGACCGCCACCACCTGACCCACCAGTTTGCAGGGAGCCAGCACCCAGTAGGCACAGAGGTCCTATGAGCTCCTGTGACTGCAGGCGCCAGCAAAGTTCCCAAGGGCAGAGCAATCCCGACAGACACGCCACAGACGGGGTCTCCTTCCCGGGGAACTCGCCCTGTGGGGAGGAGGTCCCGGCTCCCACAGGCTCCTGGGCAGGCTGGGCCTCCATGGGCCGGCTCAGGGAGCACCTCTGACGCTCATCACAACTGCCCAGAGCCCCAAGGAACCAGCCAAGGGCTCTTGCCGGCAATGGCAGAGCCAGAAGTGGTCTGGGAGATAACCAAGGAAACAGCAGCCACGTTTGAGCAGCAAAGGGGAGAAGGGGGAAAAGCAGTTTCAGGCACTGTGGTATTTCTGAGGTCACTGGCATACACCCCGCTCCCCGAACGTTTCCACTGCTGTCAGCTGCCTTTGAAGCCAGCACCAGCCGCTCCAGGCGCCACCGAAGGGTGCTGGCGCCCTCTAGTGGATGGAAGGGTCACTGTTCTTAATGTGCCCCAGCTGGATCCGGCAGGAGCAACCTGCCCACCCAGGGCCAGCCCAGGGCAAAACGGAGGCGCCAGACGCGCCTTCCAACCCAGGTTCCCACCTCTGCTCCTGCTCAGCAATTCCCATCTCCCCACAGATCCCAGACACAAGCTTCTATGTTCTCCCGACACAGACGTCGGCAGCAAGGGGTCCTGCCTCAGCCCCACCCCCGCCATCTTCAACACTGTCCCATCTTTATACTGGTTTTACCGAAAGGCCACCCCAAGAAAGAATTTTTTTAGGAACATACTGAGGAATCAAGCGCAGTCACTGCCTGCAAGTTCGGGTCCGTACATCAAATGTCACACCAAGCAGGACAGCGGCCCCTCCTGTGCCACACGGAGCCCCAGAGGGCCGGCTCCCGCCCTCGCCCAGCCTCCCTGGCACTGCGGCCTGGCTCTCAGCCTTAACACCGCCAGCTTGCTCGGCCTCTTGCTGGAAGAAGACACCCCCAGGCACACCCCAGTTAACGCTCTCCCTCAGACCCCAGTGCTCCGTCCGCTGCAAGCTCAGTCTGTGCTTACTTACACCCCTTTACTCCTTTCTGACCTATTCGCCAACTCGAAGGGAAGCTCCATGAGGACCAGTCGTGCCGCATCCGCCGCTGAATGAGGTTGGGCTGAGCGGCCGCAGGTCCCAGGCCCAGCAGAGACGCCGGGAGGTGCGGGCCAAGGCGCGCTCCCCACGGGCCATCCAAGGGGGCGGGGTCGCCCTGAGGGCAGGAGGAGAGCAGAGAGGCAGGGAAGGGCCTGCTGCTGGCGGCCTGGGTGAGGCGGGGAGGTGGGAACAGCAGGGAAGAGGCTCCTGGGCCGTGGGCTGCAGAGGGCGGCAGGGAGGAGAAGGGCTAACACGGCCAGGACTGCACGACGCCAGGGCCGCGGAGCACCGGCAGGGGTGCGGCGCTGACATGAGGCTGAGGCAGAGGTGGCAGGGCCTGGGCTGGGCACGATGGCCAGGAGCCGCCTGTCGGCTTCCTTGTTCCAGCAGGACAGCAGCCAGGACGAGGGAGGAAGAGGGAGACAGGAGTCTGGAGCCCCTTAGAGCCGGCCCTTCCCGGGTCTATCTTCCCCTCCCTCACTCTCCTCTGCTTGGAGGCTCTATCCTGAGGGCTCCTTTGTGGCAGGCAAAGAGAAACTTCCCTTGCTAAGGACACACACACACACACACACACACACACACGCACGCACGCACTCACACACGCTTCACACAAGCGCTTTTCTCTCCATCTCCCTCATACGCCCGCCGCCCCCCACCCCTCCCCGTCCCCACCCACACGCTTCCCGGGGCTGGGTTGTGCCCCTGCTGGGCTGGAAAAGCCCTTGGTGAAGTTCCAGCGCCACCTAGTGGCCCGAGCTGGACAGCGCGGTGTGGCCACACCCTGCGTCGGTGCAAGGGGGTCGCGGTTCCGGCAAACGCAACCGGGAAAGCTGAGGGGACTGGGCAAGCCCGGAGTCCACACCTAGGCACGGTTGCTGAGGTGTGGCTGGTCTGCACGCTGGCTTGCATAGTTTGCCGCGCGCCTGTCAGGGTATCTGCAAAGGCTGCGCCAGGTGTGGGCAGCAGAGTCAAGGCAGAGCAGGAATCCTGCTGAAAGTTCTGAGGCACCTGGAAAGGGGCAGAACTCAACGGAACTAAGGCTCACGCAGTGTTTGCTACGGGCGCGTGGGGCTCGGGTCGTGGCTTCATTGTGTCTCTCATTTAGTGTGGGTGATTGATCAGGAAACAGGAGACCAGCTAGTGAGCAAGGAGCTGGGATTCGAACCCAGGGGCCCTCTGCTAGCTTCTGAGCACTGAATTACAAGGCGCTAAGCACCTCAAGGTAGTTGAGTCACAAAAACAGCTAACACAGAGGCCCCAGACTCTCCCAAAGCATTCAAAACCAGCAGGCTGCAGCCAGGGAGTGGACTCACCTGTGTCATGCCCTTTTTCATCAGTCAGAGGCCCAGAGCTGGGATGCGCCCACCCGTAGCACCCGGGCAGTCCTCGTGCGGCAGCTGAGGTGCTTTCTGCCAGGTGGGGCCACTTAAACTCCTCAGACCAAGAGTAGATCCTGGGAGGTCAACTTGATCTTTGGGGGTAACCATAAAGCCTGTCTCTCTCTTCCCATCCTCTTCCCTCGTTAGTACCTCACCCCCCAAATGTGGAGACCACGGGGACTTACCGTACCCAAATTACCCCGGGGAGAAACTCAAGGTGGAGGACACCCAGGTCTGTTCGGTAAGAAGAGCGGAGAAGGGGGGCTTTGAGCCCCAGAGGGAGTCTTCCCAAGTCTTTCAGCCTCTGCCCCCTCTGTCAAATGGGGTGTGGGGAGCTGTGCCTGCAAAGCTGTTCTCAGCACTGGCAACAAGTTCAGGCTCCTCAAGTATTCTTTATTCCCCACCCCCCCAAATAAACAAATTGCTTAGCTGCAGGCTCAGATGGCTTTCTTTTTTTTTCCATTTTTAAATGAAGACATCATTTAGAGTCATTGCTCTCTATTTTGGATAACACCAAAACTGCAGACCCAGTGCTGCAAAGCCCCCTGCCCCTTGGCCTCTGTACCAGGGGACAGCGGAGGGGGGGTTGCCATCTAAACGACTCTAGTCATTAAACCCGTTGCCCTGAGCAGCCGCAGGTCCAGTGCCGACAGATCTCCAAGAGTTTTCACAAAATCTAGAATTTCACTAGAATTTTAGATTTTAGAAAAATCTTCTGACATCTTAAATATTGACTCTGTTTCTAATGACTGCTATTCCCACAATGTGGGTCTCGCCCTTCCTTCCAGGCCCAACTAAAGATTAATCCCATCGTGAGTGCCCCTCAGCGGCCACCCAGATCTCCCACAGAGGTTCTATATTGGCCAAGACCAACTACCCAGCATCACCAGGTCACTGTCCTTGGAAAGGTCCTGAGTCCCAGGAGACAGTGCTCCAGGGTGTGCCGTGCTCAACCCTCTGACCTGCATCTGTCCATGTTGGTGACTGATAACAATTACACAACCTGAATATTTACTACCCTGAATTCTAATCTCTCTAGTGACCACTGTTGATCTTTCTTCCTGGCAAGTCACAAAAGGGAAAGGGCAATGTTTACAGCCAGCCCCCGTCACAGTCTTTGAACCAGGAATTAGAAATGCCAGGTTCTCTCTGATTGAGCCACAGCCAGGCAGGACGACGTGTGGGTAAGTCTGCCTTCTTCATCTCTGGAAGTGGGAGCACGGAACGTGACTTTGCATCTAGGTCATGAATAGTCATGAGGATCATCTTGGTTTGGACTCCCCTAACTGCTCCTGAGACAAGATTTGGCTTCGAGTCATTTCTGTGTGTGTGGAGGCCAGGAAGCCCTGGGAAGGGGCTGGCAGAGGAGGACGTGAAAGGGGGCAGGCCACGGGGAGGGTGGGAATGAGTGAGTCACTGTTACTGCCAAGTGGCACTGAATCCCACTTCAGATTTTTCCACTGAGGAACAAAGAAATCAGGCTATATGTCTCCTAGTTCCTAGCACTGCCCCCGCACTGACTGAGGGTCACTCTGGGGTGATAGCTCCCCGACACTTCCAACATACAGGTGACACCCAGGTGCTCCAGGGCAGGGTGCTAAATAATCTGTTGCAAGAACTCTGACTCAGGATAACCCAGGAATGTTCCAGAAGTTGGTCTTTACATTTACTAAATTATACTTTCAACCCCCCCACCCATGACTCAGTTGGGTCAGTTGGGTTTTACAGTACTCCTGTGACAGAGCAGGGGTTGGGGCAGGGAGGGGGGGAGGGCAGGGGGACTTATTATTTGCCCTAATTTATAAATGATAAAAAATAGGGTTTGCCCAAAGTCGCATAATGTGTGACTAACTCTAACTTGTAGATTTGATGAGTTTCATGTTACTAAATACTTTGCCAGGGGTTCCTTTCAACAGCAAAGCATTTTGTCTTTTAAAATAATTTGTGGGGGACTCCCTGCTGTTGCAAGGGGGTAAGTCTCAGCACTATGAAGCTATCCACAGCCACTGCAGCATGAGTTCGATCCCCCGCCAGGGAGCTTCCCACATGGCGGAGATCTCCCCTGTCTTTTCTGCTGCTCCCCTCAGCAGTATACTTCATTGGGTTCGCCTATTCTGCTCCCCACTCTGTCTCTGGTGAATCCTCTCACCCCCTCCCCACCTCTGGCCTACACTTGCATGCATAAATAAAATCTTTAAAAAAAAATAATTTGCTACTTTCAAAGTGGATTTCCTTTCAGTCTTTCAGGAACAAACCATTTGGTGTCGGTTCCCGGTTCTGTGTGCTTGTGTGGTCGCTCTGCTGCAGCAACACCAAATTTGGTGTCCACCACGTTCTGACTCCTCAGTGTCATGAGACCTGAATGCCCTTTCTGACAATTGCTCTTTCAGTCTCAACATTTCACTTCTATTTGTGTAAAACTATTTCCGAGCACTGACAAGATTTTATTGTTCATAAAATTGAATTACAAGAGCAACACTGGACATACCATTTAGGCTGACCCCCTGGGTTCAGTAGATTAGAGAAGCACAATAGATTTTCATCAAGAATGACTTAAATGCAAGTTGTTGCCAATAAAAATTGTTTCATCCTGATCAAAGACAACGGCTGTGTTCCGTTTTAGACATACTTTCCAAATTAATTCGTCTGCTTTGTGCCTGCAGTGTGAGGGGACTTCTATGGGGAAAAGCTAATGAGACTGGAAAGCTTCAACAAAACAGATTCTGCAAAAATTCCCCGTCCAGAGGGGGATGGACTTCATGTGAAAAATGACTTACAGTTTAGAGTCTGAATTACAGAGCCGGGAAGGGCTCACTCTGTGCCTCAGAGGGGAGGGGGTGCCTCCTGACACCAAACAGGGATCAAGACCACACCCTGCAGTGTGGGAAGATGGGGTGAGCTGCCACCTGCTCTCTCCCTATAGTAGCGACCTTTCCAACCCCGTGGACACCATGGAAGGCTTCAAAGCCAGTCCAGCCAAAGCCTGCCTTGTGCTCAAAATGTCATCTCGATTCTGTGTCAACATGTGTTCTCTCTTCCAGACATGGACCCGCCAGGGATACTGAGAGGTGCACTGAGCATGTGTGAGGCATAAAGCAGAAGATGAAGTTTAAAACCAGCCTATGGGCCCCCCTGGTGGCACAGAGGTTAAAGTCTCAGCACTGTTCAGCTATCACTAGCCACTGTGGCATGAGTTCAATCCCCTGCCAGGGAGCTTCCCACATGGTGCAGCAGACCTCTCCTGTCTCGCCTGCTGCTCCCCTCAGCAGTGTATTCCAGTCAATCTGCCTGTTCTGCTCCCCACTGTCTCTGGTGAATCCTCTCACACCCCACACCTCTGGCCTGTACCCCAGTTCTTGTATACGTAAATAAATAAATCAAGGGAGGGAGGGAGGAAGGGAAGGAGGGAAGGAGGGAGGGAGGGAAGAAGGGAGGGAGGCAAGGAGGAAGGAAGGCCTCAAAGCCCACCAGCAACATGAGCTGAGTATTTGCTTACACTCAGTTTCCCCTTTGTGTCCTGGGGCCCACCACCAAGAGAACTGCATGGTGCCCGACAACACCATAGCAAACCACTCTCCTCCTGTTGGTTCACAAACAAACAAGCCTGTACACAGAGGGTGCAGGGAGGCTGAAGAAAGAGGGCGGCCACTCCAGGCAGGCAGGTGACAGTCTTTAATAAGCAAAAGAAGAAGTGACATAGCAGATTTGTCTTCAGCAAAACAAGTAAACTCTGCCCACCAGAATCTTAAAAAGTTTATGCCATACATCTGAAGGTGTGATCTTAAACCTCTGAATCAAATGTTGTAAACCAACATTACCTCAATAAAATAATTTTATGTAGCATCCTTAATAGGGTTCAGTTATGTTACTCTGTTCAGGGGTCTCCACAACTTATTGTCTCAAGACCACCTCCTTAAAACAGCTGATAGCATGGGAATAGAAGGTGGAAGGAACATTCCAAGGAGTAAGGAATCTTCAAACGCCCAGGTCCAGCTAGAGGGTCATTTGGAGGTCACTGCCTCTTGACAACCTCCAACAGATAATCTCTGCTGAGTTTTGGCTGTGCACCACAAATGTGTGAGAAATGGTAGCAAATCAGAGGCATCTTCAGCCTCAAAGGCTCTCCTCCCACTCAGCCATGCGGGGGCAGTTCAAGCGAGCTTCCCCAAAACCTTGAGCCAGCGTCACCAGCCCAGGAACACGGCTGTCCACCTAGTGTACAGGGACGACCTCACAATGGTCTCGGCAAAGGGGTTGGTCTCAACCCCTCCAAGGGTCCTGGAGGAGATAGGCTTTGTGGGGTTCTGAGAAGCTGAGATTACTTGGGGAACATCTGGACTGTTTCTCTGCTGTCTCCCCATAAGTGCATTTGAAGATGCTTAAAGTTCCCAGGAGATACTGAGTGTGAGTGTGTGTGTGTGTGTGTGTGTGTGTGTGTGTGTGTGTGTGTGTTATTATCAAGGAACTTCTTAACTGTGACAGGACCCTCCTATCACATCATCAGGGGCTGATCTTACTAGCAGTGGCCACATGATCTATTACCCAAGCCTGGACTCTTCTGAGTCGAGGGGGTGCTATTAACAATTATGAAGGGAATCTTGGTAAATGAGGGCAAATGAGGCCCCTGGTATAGGATCAGCCCATCAATATCCCAGGAGCCAGGGGAAAGTTTATCTCACCTGCTCTTGCACTTCCAGGCTATCTTGGCTATGTGACTGGGGCATTTTCAGTAGGTGTTTGAGGGCATTTCTGTGTTATTTTCCTTCTAATTTTCAAGTGTCCTGCACGATGAAGGTGGCAAGATGTTTTCCCAGAGTTGACTAGGTTCACTCACTTATTTGAATCACTCCATGTCATAAATCCTAGCACCAACCCTACTAATGATGGCCAACACTAGTTTGTTTGACACATACTTCCCTTGAGATGGACTTGGCAAGGAGCCAACAGCTAAGGCTGACCCAGATGCCCAATGCTGGGTACCATCACCAGTGGTCCACACCAAAGACTCGCTTCAGGGCCTCCCTGGTGGTGCAGCGGGTTAAGCGCAGCACTGTGAAGCTATGCAGAGCCACTGCAGTAGAGTTCCATCCCCAGGCAGGGAGCTTCCCACATGGCGCAGCAGACCTCTCCTGCCTCGCCCGCTGCTCCCCTCAGCAGTGTATTTCTGATCTGCCTGTTCTGCTCCCCACTCTGTCTCTGGTGAATCCTCTCTCCACTCCATACCTCTAGCCTACACCCCAGCTTATATGCATAAATAAATCTTAAAAAAAAAAAAAGACATGCTTCAAGACTTCCTCCCTCCCTGCTTAACTCAGACGAGCAAGGTCAACCTTCTGCCAGCGATGGATTTCCTCCTGTCTCCCGAGAGGGGTACGGGAGTGGGCCCTGTCATAACTTTTCCCAGGCCAGAGGCAGGAATTGCAGCTGCCAAGGTAGAAATGGCGTGCAAGAGCAGATTACTAAAATGAGGATATCCTCTGTATTTCCACATGCGCCATCAGATTTGAAGGGTACTGGGTCTTTAATAAAAGCAAGCACTACAGGTTCATAATCTCCGTTAGATTTCTCATAAGCATTTTAACATAGTTTAGTATAGTTTAATATAGTTCTACATAAAGTCAAAAAGGAAGAAGTGTTTGTGTAAAGAGTTATGTAGGGAACTTTTAACTTCAATTGTAAGACATCCAGAATATATTCATTTTTTGGTTTATTAAAACAAAACTATACTTCTGTGCTTCTTACAATACATTAACAGGCATAAAATCAATCAACATTTCCCAGCAAGTTTCGCTCGCAAAATCAGTTATTTTACAGTATTCTGTGGTCATTCCCTTTACAATAATCAAAGGTTTCTTTGTACAATGGGCAAACAGTTTGACACCTTCCATCAAGGCATTTCAGAGCTTTAGTCATTTAGAAATAAAAAGTCTCTTTCCAATGCAATCATTAGTTTGTATTAAACTAAAATGCCAGGTGTCAAGTCTCAAGTTCCTAAAAAGAGTGTTTTAAAAAACAGATTTACATCCAAATTTAAGTCTTATAAGCCCCAGTAATAGGTTCTATCAGTTCTAAATACTAGAACTATCTGTGGATAAAAATCTGCATTCGATTGTGCAATATTTTCTTCTGCATCTGAATTTAAATCTCAGTGATTTACTTCAATTAATCCTTCAGTTAATTTGACTTTCAGTAAAAAAAGAGCAGGATTGGTGATGGCTGATCTCTCCAAAGGGAAGAGTTCTGACCACCTCCTGTGCTTATTGTTTCTAGAAGAGGAAATATACACCCCTTAAATGCAACATTTGATTATATAAAATGCATGCAGACTCCTCCTCTACAAAATGCATGCCGGTCCCGCCTCAGTACCCTCCACTAGCAACTGTTTTGTCTCCTTAAAGAACTACTTAGCATAGTGCTTCCCAAAATGTTTTGCATGAGATACTAGTGAGAGGTTCATAGGTGTCCCCATGTCCCAGAAAGGTCCTGGGGTCACAATCGATTAGGAAATGCTGGGTTCAATGGGCTTAGTACCCACGGACCCTGAGCCCTTGCTGCAAGCAAGCACATTCTGAGTTCCTAGGAAAGAGGCTCCATGCGTAAATGTATTTTAGCAGCAATACTTGTTCTACTGACCACCACGAACATCTCACAGCGTCCTCATACACACAGAGACCTATGGGAAACACTTCCCCCTTCAGGAGATCAGGCGCTCCAGAGCCTGAGCCCACATCCTCTGCAATCCTTGCTCTATTTTCTCCACTCACCTTCGTGAGACTTAACACATAGATCTGAGAAGGAAGACTCATCTAGTACTTTCTCTGTTACGGGTTTACACACTGGACGCTGATTCTCTCTCTTTATTTTTCTTAAAATTTTAAGAGAGCAAAACTTCCTCCCCCTCTTCCCCTCTTCAGAATGACTTAGGACATTCTCCTTTTGAAAAAGAGCAGTTTCATATTGCTTATTCTTGGGGTTTTTGTTTTTGTTTTGTTTTTTTTTACTTGACTCGCAGTCTTCCCCTGGACAGCATGCATTTCAGTTTTATAGAAATGCAATAGAGTAAACTGTAATAAATTATTTACAAGCACCTAGTTTGTTTAATCTTACATGGAAGCCATTCGCTTTTGGAAAACAATGAGAATAAATCTTTTAGCAAATAGTGCTAGCTGGAAGCCTTATTGCAACAATGCATGTTTTTCAGTAACGAGGCACTAAAGAATGAATTGTGCTAAAATGAACTCAAGGGTCAAGCTTGTCTGGATGAGTCTAACTTTGGTTGAGATTTTTCTTCCTTAAAAAAGGTTTTCAAAGCACCAGTGAACTACAAAGAGCATGCGTATTTATTCTCACAGTGAGTTAAGTGGCAAGGGAGCTAGCAAATCATACACCGCATTCCCCCAAAGCATCTGACTAGATTTCTAGGAAACAAACCAACTGACAGAGAAACTAAAGCCAGGGAAGCCATTGTGCCCCAGCAAGGCGGCGCAGCGGCAGCTCTCAGCAGAGGTCACAGGCGGGGCAGCAGGCACACTGGGAAGTCAGTGCCAACTTGACTTTCCAGCTAAGAGAGCGTTTGAGTGACCTTTGACCTGTAATTTGGAGGATGAATAAAAGAGACTCATAAAATGCCTGCCCAATAAGAAGCACCCAAGGGGATACAAAAGCCCACCCAGGACAGCGCTCCAAAGAAGAACCTGCCAGGAAGGTGAAGCCCACTCTGCACCCGGCCACGGCGACACTGACGGTGGCCGAACGGGACGTGCATCCCAGAGACAAGAGCCAGAGCAGAGCGGAAGACCACCGCGGCCCGCTGCTGCCGGGCGCGCGAACGAGACACTCAGACCATGTCAAACACTAATCAGACCTTCCTCTCCCAAGACACAGAATATTCATGAGATACTAGTAGTGTTAAACACCCAAGCTTATGAACGTACAAACATAATTCTCAGTATTTTATATTAAAGACTATGTGCAATATTTATCAGGGGGAAAAATCCTTATTTCATAATACCGAGGAGAGAAGGAATAATAAACAGTTAGAAAATGTTTTAATATCGCATGATCTTTAAGAAATCACCGCCATGATTACAATTAACTACCAATTATGCTCCCTGTTCACAAAAAGGCACCTACCCATTAGGAACAAGTTTTCATCACTGACCACCATGTGGCTTTGGGGTTCAGACATAAAGCCCATCAAAATTTTTACAGAACCATGGTTTTTCCTCAAAGCTAAAAATTCATGAGTGCCTCTACCCAGCCACCAGTCGGCGGGGCCGCCACACGGCATGCAGGCCGGAGGCTGCACGACTCGAGCGCTTGCCGCCTCCAGGCCGGGCACAGCAAGGGGCAGGCAGTAGGGCACGCGTGCCCCGGGCCAGGATCTGGAGCCAGAGCACGTCAGACCAGCACAGCCTGTCAGGACACACGATCCCCTTAGGTCAGTTGCTATTTGGTTGGAGGATCTCCGAGGATGGCGCGGAGCTGCGAGTGGCAGGCACCTGCGGGGTGCAGGGGCGCAGGCATAAAACAGGAGCTTCCTAAATACTTGCTGGTCATTTAAACCTCAATGGCACTGCTTTAGATGAGCTAGAATTTCAAAGTCAGCTTGCTGGCCAAGTTGACCTTGAATTCTGCCAGCCAAAAGTACTTCCTGATGTTAGTTGATCACATTACCTGTATTCCTGACCTAAGCCAATATAGTCTGTTTCCCTGTCTTTGTTAAAACACTTCCTTAATCTGACAGCAAAGGACAGCACAGTGACACCTCAGGATGCTGCCGCTCAGCCCAAACATTTGTAAAGCACTTTGGGAGGAAGGGCGTTCCCATTTAAAAATTAGCTACGATTGACCAGATAAAATGAAAAAAAAACAAAAAACAAAAAAAAAAACAGTGTATGATGACTCAATTCTTTTTAAAGGAAGTGTTAAACATTAATCAGGAAATATACTGATGAATTACTGACAGCACTTAGTACACAAGATTCAGTTCTAGAGTACAACTACATCTTGGTTTCCATCACAGTAATTAGTCCTTTAGAGTTGCATTTAAAATGTGAGTCTTTAACAAACTCCAAAATAATTTTTTGAGATTTCATTCTGTAATCTACTGACTACAATTGCAAATGGCAGCCGAGGGGCCCCTGAAGTGTTATCTGTAGGCTACCGTGTCATCGAAGAGTTGGGATGATCACAGATCCACGGAGGGGTGAAGGCACTTGTCTTCCAGGAGGTCACATCAGGTCAGGTCAAGTCTGACCACACGACGGCACCTTCAACTCTCGAGCAGAGGCTAGTGCCTCCGAGGGGCTCGTCCCCCCCTTCACTTGCCTGCAGTGCCGGAGCTCCCTACAGCACCACAAAACTCAGAATATACTCCAGGAGTTTTTGCCGGTTGCATTGAGGTAGAAAAGTGCTGCTGAGTTCTAAAATAGACACTCTCTTTTGTTTGGTCTCTTTGAAAACCTACAGAGAAAGTTTAGAATAAATTATAGATGAGAACAAGACATTTTGGTTAGCAGCCACAACTATGCCCCAGGTTCCCAGGCAATGAAGTACAAAGACCACATCCTGGTCTCTGCAAAGGTTCCCGTGGATGTGAGCAGGTATGGGGTGCAGAGGCCTGTCAGGTGGGGAGGCCAAGCAGGGTGCTCTTTGTGGTTGGGCTCAACCAGTGTGTTACACTTTAAACTTGATGTTAGAATAAAGTTACAAATAGTCCCTTATAAAGGCCCCTGGCACCTCCAAGGAACATATGTGAAGGTAAAGGATACCTGAGAGACTTCTAGCAATACTGGTAAAAACACAAGGAAATACTGAATCTTATGGCATAATAACCTCCTTGTCAAAAGTGTTTTATCTTGAAACACACTGGCACGTGTTCTATATAAACAATTTTGGAATAAAGAAAATTCTGGAACATTCAAATTTATCTGTACTGATGGGCCTCACCTTGAATTCACGCCCCCTGCCCCGCCCCCCAAATGACTTCACAATTAACCCAGCAGAAACAGCTTCTCACGGTGTGGACCCCAACATGAAAATGGCTCAGAGTCTGGATCTAAATAGAGACAAAAGCTACCACAAACATTTACACTATAAATAATGGAAACTCACCCCAATGTCCTTAAACATTTTCACAGCATTCTTCACAAGACAGTACGTGGCGCTCTCAGCTGTAAAGAAAGAGTAAGACCCTGTTAATTGTTTAGGTCCAGAAAGCCCCGGGCCCCACAGTCATAAGTGCCGGAAGCTAGGAATGGGGCCAGCCAGCCGGTGGGCGGGGGCCCAGCTCCACTTCTGCTGCTGTCGGCCCCTGGCGGTGATAATGAGGTGCTGTCTCTTTAAACCCACTTTGTCATATAAGGGAAAAAAGGAAGAGCAGGAAAGAGGGACAAGGAGGGAGAAATAAAAAGGGAGGGATGAAGGAGAGAGGGGAGGAGAAAGGGGCAGGGAAGGGGAAGTACCCACACACTGAATCAAAAGACACAGTGTGCGGCAGTTCTGGTCAATTGCACAGTGAGGCCTAGATGATTCCCCCACACAGATCCAGGTCAGGAGAGAAGAGTCCTGAACCCAGGTTTGTCCATTAACTAGCCACGTCACCTCAGACAGCTTCCTCATCTATAAAGTGAGTTGACCCCGTCCGTCTCCAAGCACACATCCAGACAGGTGTCTTGGGGGGTAGGGAGGAGAGATTTAGACAGATATCTCTGGGATCCCTTCTAGTTTTATAAATTACTGATTTTTAAATGTCTACATGTGTAAATGCTACTCCTACCCCACTCACCCTCATACCACAGACAATCCCCAGTGCTGCCTGCGGTGGGGTGGCGGGGTGCTTAACAATTGAAACACACCACTGAGAGTACCCAGTGCCCCCTGCATACCACTTAGGAAGCATCTGGAAGCACATGCTCGAGTGACAGACCCAGCTCTGTGACCAGGCAGCTCTGGCCCAACATAAATGCATGCATACATTCACCCAGCACACTCTTGCCTGCCCATGGCGGCGCTCTCACCGCAGTTCTGAACTCAAACAGCCCGAGAGAAAGAGCCAGAAACTAGGAGAGGTAACTAGACCACTCAGCCTACGTGCCATGCTGAGCAGTAACAGCAGTGTCCTCTGGAATGAGGTCAGGACACCTTTGCCTTTCCCCCTGCTTGGCTACAATTAGCAGATCCCTATAATCAAAGAGCACATTACTTTCAAAAAAAGCCAAAGCAGTGACATACGCACCATACACCGCAACACTCCTTTCTGTCCTGGTTATCAGGTATTTGTGCAGCTTTTGCAGATATTCAGGCTCCGGAACAGGACCACTGAAGTTGTGAATGAAGATGGCGGCAGAGCTGTAGGCCTCCAGCAAAGGCCCGAGGAGCCTCTGCAGGAAGGTGATGAACTGCTGGTGTTCCTTGGACTGGCTCACCTGGAGTGCAAGAGCAGGAGACGAAGGCTCAGCAAGGGTTCAGAGGAAACAGGCCGGCCACTGGCGGACCGCCCTCCAGGAACCAGGAACAAGAAGACGGCTGCTCACGTCATCACTATGGAGACGCAGCCCTGCTCCCTGAGGGGGCCACCCCATGGAAACCACTGCTGCTTCTGAGACATGTGCTCCAATGTTGGCGCCGACTGTCACTCACCCGAGGCTTGCATTCATGGAACAGCTGCCTAGAAATCGTCACACCTGAATGATGTAATGATGACGTGTCATTCTTGAAAATAGCTGATCCCCAGGATTTGAAGCCCAGGCTCCACAGTCACTCAAGTGTGCAAAAAGGCCACATGGGACCACCACCAAGAGCATCGCAGTCCTTGCCATCCCCAACGTCCCTCCCTGACTCGGCCGGCAGCCCAGTCTAGCCCAGGGGGAAGGGTGGTAGTAGTGGTGACGGGGGCGCTCTCACTGCCCCACCTCCCTGGGGGTGCAACAGGTTAAGTTTTAGCCCTATGAAGCTGTCCGCAGCGACTGCAGCACAAGTTCAATCCCTGGCCAGGGAGATTCCCACATGGCCCAGCAGACCTCTCCTGCCTCACCCACTGCTCCCCTCAGCAGTGTACTTCAGTAGATCTGCCTGTTCTGCTCCCCACTCTGGTGAATCCTCTCAGCACCCCACACCTCTGGCTTACACCCCAGTTCTTATATGCATAAATAAACAAATTTAAAAAATAAATAAAACACATTCAATTAAGCTCCTGTGGAGTACAGATCACTGTCCCATCTGAAACTAGTGACACGCAGGATGGAGAAACTTCTAAATGTCACTTAGGATCTCCAGAAGCTATAGTGCTCCTAAGTCTGTGTGTGTGCATGGGTGTGTGCATGGGTGTATGCATGTGTGTGTGTGAGTGTGTGTGAGTGTGTGTAAACTAAGCATGTTAGCCCACTCCAAGACAGTAAAGTAATCCACTTAGAGGACTCAACAAAAGATGAATCATTATCACTAATTTCTAAAGTTACAAATCAGACAAAATTGATTTTCTAAATCAAGAACAATTTATCTTTTAAAAACCCCAACTTTCTCCTGTGATAGGATTTAATTGAAAGCAAAGAGCTTGACATGTAAAATCCGGGGAGAGAGAGCAAGACTGAGAAGTGACTCAAAGAGCAACCAGGCCAATGAAGGCTCATTCAGTTCTGGCCCACACCTGGGACGGTACCGCCCTGCCCTGGGGTGACGGGACAAGCGGCTCCTCTTCAGGAGCGAGCAGGCACAGGTGAGCAGGCACACCTGTGCATTCTGATGAGACACTCAAGAAAGGTAACGTCTATGACATGCCCTTGCAGGATTTTCAGACTCATTTTCTTTTCCATTCACCTCTCCCCAAACTGAACAAGTCAAGGTGACAATTCAATTCCACCAGTTTGAGCGTCTTTCCTAGGTAGAAAGTACCACAGCCAACCTGTGGGGACTTTTGCTATAAGTCACCAGTCTCAGTGTGTAAGAATCTCATCAGTGAGACGCAACTTAAACCTCAACCCATCACTGCAACCCCCCCGGAATTCTTCACCAAAGTACCTTCAGATAGCAATCTCGCTGCTCCTCACCAAAATCACTGTCTTCATCTTCCTCATCACTTCTCCAAGATAAAGGTTCTGGAAGCTTCTTGTCCCACTGCTGTTCAGCAACACCAGGACTAATATCTTCCTGTTCATCTTGCTATGACAAGGAGATGACCAATAGTCAATAAACACGCACAACCCAGCTGGATCCCAGACCAAGCGGCCTCGCTCACGCCCTGCCCTACTCTCCTTTGTTTGGCCTTTCACAGTCGACCCACTCTCCTTGCCACACACTCTGGGAAGACAGTGGGAGAGTTAAGAAAGATCAAATAGAAATGCTATCACTGCTTCTGAATTGATGTCTACTTTCCCAGGCCATATTCTCTGCACCAAATATGCCAAAATTAAAATCTCAAAAAAGTGCACATGTGCAATCTATAAGCACCCTGATGAGCAAAACATCTCATTTTAGAAGGCACACCTCCACATGTCATGGAATCAAGTCAAGATATGTTTCAGACAACCTCAGTTACAGAAAAGTAACCAAAATATTAATTTATTATTATTAATTTAAAAGTAACCAAAAGACATTTATTCTCCCCTTTCTTTTCTCTTCATCTGGACTTAACTATCAAATGCAATTATTGGTTAAAATAATCAGGTGTAATATTGGTTAAAATTACTGGTAGAACAGATAAGGAAATGAAGAACAAGAATTTAAATAAAGGCAAGCTATTTCTCTTACCTCAGCCACTGTGAGAATGCCATACTGGATAAACCTTCCTACAGCTTCATGGCAAACTTGGTAAAATGTCTGGCAGGGCTGAGAAGAAAAGGCAGCTAGATGTGAATGGCACTGTCCTAGACTTCCTTTTCTAAAGGCAGAAAACACAGCATGAGGCAGTTGCCAAACCTTCCACCGACCACCCTCTGCTGGGCAAGACCTGAGATTCCCAGGTCCCCCTCGTATGGCTTCCCAGTGGAGACCAAAGTCTCCAAAGAGACCTCGAGGTACCACCTCACTCTGGTTTCCTTTTCAAGGGTGCTCCTGAGCTCAGTCTCTCCCCAGAGCAGAGCTCACCCTCAAAAGGGCTGCTTCTCAGCAAAAGCTCTCTTATAGTAAGTGTTGTAGACAAAGGTGGTAGATAAGGAAACATGATATTCAAATAACTCAGAAAAGTCCCAGGAAAAGGACAAAGGTCAATCTAGGGAGCCTTATCTAACCCAACCCACCCACCCTCTCCCCAAGATTCATGCAAAACAGATCCCCAGTACGCCCACCACTGTATCATATACAAAGAACACAGTGAAAGAGGGCTGTTTTCCTAATGCATCTGCTCACAAATGTCTCAAGAAGAAAAAATTAGACTTCAAATAAAATATGAGTCTACATGTTGACTTTGAGGGGGATAAACCTTTCTGCCGCAGTGTGTATATATGTATATCATCGTAAATGTCTGAAGGTGGTTAGAAGTAATATAAACGCTCATTAGCACCACTAAGCCTTAGTTTCCCCACTTGGAACATGACAAAAGGTTGAGCAGACAATTTTTAGGACTGCATCTAACCCAGACTTTCTTGGCTCTATCATCACAGTGGGAGTGTTAATCACGTACAGACCTCTGGCTCTGTGCCTCAGGCTCAGGCAAGGGCTCAGTTACTTTGGATCTAACTGCTGAGAACATTGGTCATCTGTCCTACCACCCCTCACAGCTGCAAGAAGGGTTCCTCGGGGCAGTGACCCCGACAGCAACCAAGACAGTGAAGGACATATCAGTTTGGGGGTCTTGGAGACTCACGATAGAATGTAAGTTTCAGTAATGGACCAAAATTCTCTAAGAGAAAAACACAGGTGGTTTATGTTTTCACAAAAAAAGCTCCAGAAAAGGCAGCAGGTGATCGTGGCAGTCACACTTACGAGAGACATGGTGCCTTCATTGGAGAGCAGATAGCACAGGCTGGCCGCCTTCCGCACCAGCTGCTCCTGGCTGATCAAGTTGGGTGGCACGGCAGCAGGCCCTCCCGAGCCCCTCTTGTTCTGAACTGCATAGAGGCTGCAGGCTGAGGAAACAAAAGCAGCAGTGAAGCTGGCAGCTCCAAGAAAAACCAGCTCGCTCAAATAACCCAAATGACCTTAAGAGACTGCTAGGACACCAAAATGTCAAAAACAGTAACACATATTTACTGCAAAGATTTAAGTAAATCCCCTCAGGATTTACTCCTTGTGGTTCCCTGTGATCCCAACTCCATCCAATGCCTTTCTCAGGAATTTCCGGCCCCTTTGCTCTTCCCCTGTGGTTCACTCTTCAACACAAATAAACCCCTCCACTAGTTTCACTGCCATATGAATTTTTCATTTCACTTAGGTTTTTAGCTCCTGGACAGCAAGACAATCTCCCTCTCCACCTTGACATAAGGATAGTATGATCATATGGAAACTCAGGAGCTACTTGTGGAATAAATGTTAAAGCAAGGTACAGAAGATTACATTTTCACTTGAAAGCTAAAAATACAGCAACACATTCAGTAGTCATCCAAACTGAAGCGGGCACCACCCGGTGGTTTAGATCCTCTATTTTCCAGGAAAACACTTCAAGGCCTGCCATACCTATGATGGCCTCCATGATAAAAACATGGAGCACCCCGTTGCTGTAGAAGTTGAGCTCAAAGACCGACGGGACAGTTGTGCTGGGAGTGATGAAGAATTCATCATTCCTGCTGGTGTGGGTGATGGTGACGCAATTCCCCAGCAGCTGGATGGCGTGCATGACCACGTCTTCTGAATTTCCCGAGAAGCCCAGGTCAAAGTCACGAGCCAGCACTTCTTCCTTCATCACAAAGAAGTCCTCTACCAATGTGGAGAGATCAATCCCCTAGAGAGACAGACAGAAATGGCCTCCTGGCGACAGAAAACCTCTCCCCAAAAGGCTGCGGGGCCATCCCAAGGATTTGCCTTCTTGTCTTGGCTCCCTGCAGCTGCGTGAGCATGCGCAGAAGCAGGGCCAGCACGCCAACGCAGAGCAAGTCACAAAGCTGGGTAAAGAGCTAGACCCGCCGGAAGGGGGACATAGTCCACATGCCAGAGAACATTCTAGCCACGACACACGGATACGAGCATGGAAGATCACAAAGGGAAGCAGCAACCATCTGAAAGTAAGAAGTGCTATTTTTCAGCAAGAATTGCTGTCATTTAAAATATTTATCTGACAAACATTTATTTGATACATATATATTGGACATGTGTACAGGCATGATGTCTGGTACTGAGAACACGTCTGTGAGTCATTCATGGTCTCTCCCGTCACGGCACTTAGATTGCAGGAAGATGAAGCAATGATCCTACACCCAAATCAAATCGCTTGGAAACCATGCAGAGCATGCACTGCATGTCACTGAAGTTTGCCTTATTTCTGTTAATGGTGTTACTCAAAGAATGTCTCATTCCTATATATAATAAGCAGTCTCAGAGTTTCCTTTTCATGTAGCTGTCTTCCTCCACCAGGCTTGTAAGCTCCTGCAGGAAAGGTCCTTAGCTTATTTTACTGTTTGTCTCACAGCACAAGTGAAGAGTGGGTCAAGTCTACCAATGACTAAGTATCTGAACAGCAGCCAAAGTTACACATGCCTTCTGTGTGACTCCAGGGGTCACCGCAGACATACCTGCCTGTGTCTGTAGAGGAGCAGGCAGGCCACGATGTGGGTCGACATGATGGCACAGGACTTGCTAGCCGCTGGAAGGCAAACACAAAGCTTTAGTTGCTCTCTTTTTTTAATACAGCCAAAACGCTTTAAAGCAGTCAAATCTTCCACAGAACGATTTAAAACTGTAAGGAGTCCTCTCCCACATTTTCCATAACTTTGATTTGCCAAAAGGAAGTGATAACGTTCCACCCTGTTCCAGTGGAAGTGCAGTAGAGATCACTGTTCATCATATAGGAGAATTCAGTTAAACACAGGTCCGCCTTCAGTGTAAGTCAGCGGGGTTAGCTATTGAATCACAGACAGACACTTTTACGGAACTGCCAAGATCCAAAGTATGAGTCTGTTCTAAAAATTCTGTGAAACTTCTCAGTTTCTTGACTTGTTCCTGGCTCCACCCTTTGTGTGGTGCTCATCACATTGAAACAAAAAGATAGGGTTGGGGGTGAATGTGAAGTCAGAAAATATGGGTTTAAATCCTAACTTCTATACTGACTAATTTCATGACTTGGGAGAAATTACTCAAACTCCTAAACATTAGCTTCCTCACCGACGAAATGAAAACACCACCTAATTCATTGGCTGTGTGAAAATAACTTTCAACATGGCCTAGAGACAGGGAAGAAGGAGGCAGAAATACATCTGAAAATGACTATAGTTCATAACCCCACACCTAGAATTTATAGATAACTAGTTATGTAGATAACGAAATAATCTAAATACAACACTATCCCAAAAAAATAACCTGAAATAAGGATACCACTTGTGCGTGTTTTGAAATGGCAATAAATTCATGAATATTTTACTCATAATTGATATTGTCTCCAGTGCACAAAAAAAAAGTACCCCTCTCCTGCCCACTGTAACTATGCAGGTGCCGCTCTTCTTCTTACTCCTTTTCCTAATAAGCCTGTCCTTTTAAAATATAAAAAAAAAAGACACCTTACTACACTGATAGCTATTTAAAAGAATTATTTACAACAAGTTTTAAAAACTTGAATAAATACCTGTTATAAATGGAAATAGCACAATATAAAGCTGGCAAAAAAAAAATTACTAAATAGCAACACCCCTGGTTATTTGGGGAGTGTTGTTTTTCTCCCAACTTTTCCACATTAAGGATGTGTTATTTTTAGCATCCAGATTTTTCGCAGGGAAGAGAAACAGTCAGATGTGCTCAGGAGAGAACACTCTGGCCCAACAGGAAAGAGGAATAGGAGCAACTAGTAGAAGGTGCAAGAGGAGGTGAGGAAGGAAAATCCCCAGCAGGAAGCGCTGAGTCCGGCCATGCCGAGCCACAGGGACCACCGTGGGGAGCCCACCGTGGCTGAGCACCTCACTGCCAGGGACCCTAAAGCAGCCTCTACAATATGCGTGCAGCATGCAGGCGACAAAGCACTGCAACCTGGAGCCTAATTCTGCATTCAACTCACTCCATTCTGGGTCTCTCATGCTTGAATTATTTGCGTACAGCCACCCCACTGAGAAGAGTATAAGTGCTTTGAGCAAAGAAACATTCATTAGCCAACCTGTATTTCCAAGAGTTAAAGCAAAGATGCTCAAATAACAGCCGCTCAATATTTGCTGGACAAAAATAATCATGGGGTCAGAGGGAAAGGGACATAAAATTTATAAAGCTAAATGCTGCATCATAAGTTAATTCAAAGAAATTTATGAGCAAAAGAAGCAACAAATCATTTTGACAATATTATTTTTTAAGAAGCACAAGAACTACCAGATGAGCACTTAGAAATCACAAGGCACTGCACGAGCTATTTTATTCAATTACCTCAGGTCGCCACAGTATCACATCCTTTCTAGTACCTAACCTGTCTCCCTCCACCTGCGTACTAGATACTAAATCCCATCTTCAGCAGACTCCAAAACCTGTGTGGGTTGAACTGTGCCACGCCAAATCTGCAGTGCAGAAGAATTTGGTGTTTCACTTACTGAAGAGGATGTGCTCAGCCAGATTTGCAATCAGTCTTCTCCGGAAGGACTCCTCTGCTGAATTTCTGGACTCATTAATTGATGTGTCTGTACCTTCAGCAGCAGCATCACTGGGCCTGAAAAGTTGTTGTCTAATTAGCTTTCCACAATCCCAGCTTTTTACAAAGTAAATCATATGAGGCTAAGGTGGAAATGAATTAGATCCTTTAAATCATTACACATTCTAAATTTAAACCACAAATAGATTATTTCTATGGGCTGATTTCTCCCATAATATTCTTTATTATGGCTAATACATTCTTATGGCCAAAACACTTGACTCAACAGTCTGTTGGTGCATCACTTCCAATATCCACAACAGAGGAATGCATAAAGCAAATGCCTCATTTTAAACAATTTCCTAAAATTTGACACTTGAACATGTTAAAGGAAGGGTTTAGTATTTCATTTTTTTAATTAAAATTCTATTTGATTTTGGAAAATTCTTTTATACATCGCGCTTACATAAAATAAGAGTAACGTAAGCCACTACAAAAGCATTCAAAAGCATAAACCAAAGGATTCCTACATGATTCATAAAAATCAGTAAGATTGTATTATAAAAATAGCCAAAAAATGTTCACATGAACATGAATATATGCCATATTAATATCCTTTACCAGACCAAAAAAGTAAGAGCATAAAAAGAAGAACATGCATGTTCTGAGTTGCACTGATCTGTTTTTCTAAATATTAGGAGAAACAACTGTTATTGCAAACCTACCTTGAAGGAAGTATAGCTGGTAACAATGCTTGCTCCAGAGAAAGTGGAGCAGATACAGGTTTCTGACTTTGGCTTTCTAAATATTCCTAAAAAAAATAAAAACAAAAAACAAAAAACAAACCATAATCATTTACTCTAAATGTCCAACTTCCATAAACATATATAAAATATAATTTAATCTAACATGCAAAATTCTCATAAATTAAAAAATGTAACAAATATTGATACGTGTATCTCCCCAAAGACAGGTATTTGCTGTCCTTTGTCAAAAGACATACTTAGGTGAAAAAACTTAGGAAACCCCATACTCGTCATCACCTGCATTTTACAATAGAGGAAACTGAAGCCCCAGGTGACCTGGAGAACGGGCATAAGAATCAGTGCTGGAGAGCAGGCCCCTACACTGAGCTGTGCCCACGCATTAACACTCACCTTTAAGGAAAAAGGTTGTGCAAAATCCACTCTGACACACCCATAGTTTTTTCGTAACATTCTGACAACACCTCTAGCTACACTCCACAGGCTCTCATTCTTCTTGGGTTTTCCCTAAATTCCAATTTGAAAGAACATGATAAGAAATAAAGCTAGTACATCTGCAAACATTCTCTTATCCAAAGAATAAAATTTGTTAATTTTTAAAATGGAAACAAGAAGTTCTTCCTGGAAAAGACAACAAAGAATGAAGAAGGAAAATAAATATCACTGACTGAGACCTGTCAAGATATATTTAGTATTAAAGATGCTAAAAAAGGTAATGACTCAGAAGGAGAGGTGATTTGCTCAATGCAAAAGGAAATGTTTAACATTAACTCATTTAATATACTCCATTCTCCACAAGAATCAAACGCAAACTAGTAGAGGAGAAGAATGACAGTAACAGCCTAGAAGACTGTCCAGCAGTTCTGAGAGAAAAACAAGATGTCAAAGTGATCACTTATCCGGGCTCTGATCATCACCAGCCCTAACACCTCACACCAGGCGGCTGAATGCCAAATCCAGCCCCACACAGGCCTCAGGGCTGGTCTTTCATTTAGAAGCATTTACTGATAGTTAATACACTTGAGACACAAGGATGACCCCGTAATGGATCGGACCAGAGGACTTGCTGAGCCGCAGGGTGAGAGGCACATGCAGGTGGCACGAGGAGGCAGCTCGTAAGAAAGACACAGGTATCAGGGTCACCACTTACCTTCAGTGCCCAATTGTCAAGTGCCTCCCACTTCTGATACGTTTTTGGCATAGTGAGTCTGAAAGAAGTACCCTGACCAGAACTTCCACATTAAATAAAAACAAAACTAATTCCTCTGAACTCACACACTGCTGGTAGGAATGGTAAGCTGCTAAAAATCATTTTGGAAAACTGGCAATATCTACAAATCGAACATAGATACACTTTTGACCCACTGATTCCACTTCTAGGTACACACCCAACAAAATGCACACACACGGTTGTCAGGTGAAATAAACAGAACGATCACAGCTCAATACTGGAGACCAAACTTCTCGACATAATAAACTGTATATTCATATAATGAAATACTACACAGCTATGAAAATAAACAAATCCTAATTATATTCAACAACATGGATGAATCTCACAAATACCTCGTTGAGCAAATAGAGGTGAAAAAGTCTATACGCTACATTATTCAAATTATTACATACAGATCAAAAATAGGAGAAACTTTTCTACTCTGTAAGAAATCATTATAAGTGGTCACCTGTCAGGAGAGAGGATCCAGAGGGGGTTTTTAGGGTCCTAATAATACTTCTCCTTGAGCTGAGTATTGGTTACGTGGGTGTGTACACTTTGCAGTAACACAAACTACATCCTTACAATTTGTGCATTTTGCATTAACTACTATACCAACACTTCAATAGTTACTTAAAACAAAATGCCATTTCTTAAATTAATTTTCAGTTGCTCTGCAGACATGATTCCACCAGTTGTTCAAGCTCAACTTAAAAACTGCATGTAATCAGTGAACCCTGGGAAGAACAAGCCACATCTCACTCCGAACTGCAGAAACGACAATCAGTGCCAACTGTCCTCCCGTTTTCCAACTCTATATCCAAGGCGACACTGATAAATCTCATCCTGTCCGAGAGCAGGAAAGGCCACATCAGCACGACCTACCAGGCTGTCATAGGAGCTGAGAGCTACTCAGAGGGCCACCCTATCAAGTTTCCTACTCTGCTTTAAAACTAGGGAGCACCAAGACTTTATCATTACTTCATTGTAAAGGCATTTATCTCAAAACAAAGGACTTAAAAACCAGAGCAGACTTTTCCACAAGCAGCCTTCTTACCAGCTGTTCGCCATTGTAGTGACCTTCAATGATGCGATCATAGGAGATTCCAACAGGTATTATCAAGATGTCTGGGATGGTATTGGTAGACAGAGTATCGACCACCACTGACAAAAGTCCTGCCCGAGCACAGGAGGTCTTTCCACTTCTAGAGCGTGTGCCTTCCAGGAAAATCTCCAAAAACTGCTGCTGCCGAAGTAGTTCAACTACATGCTGGGATACGGGATATAAGAAGAAATTAAGACATGAACTCAAAAGCACTCAACCTAGTATAAGCTCAGAAAATTAAATAAAAAAAAAAACAGCCTTCTAACTTCACAACTGACAAAACATTTTACTCCCATAAATAGCTCCTTCAATGTTATATTTTGGTGATAATAAAAATTAATCAAAGCATGCCCAAATAAATAATAATCACTCAAATAATTAATTAGACAACAGTTTTTTTTTTTTAAATCTCAGTTAAGTCTCTTTCTCCTCCCAGTGACAACTACCACATCGGCCTTAGGGATTATTGGAGTCACACATACCCCGTGGAGCAAAGCTCTGTAAAGAATATCTTTCCGTCCATCTGGCGTTTCATCTAGCCTCCGTCGTATGAAAAAGCCCCCAAGGTTATGGATCAAGGTACTATCAATTCAAGAATGCATTCATTAATTAATTAAAGAAGTATAAAAAGAATATTCAAATTCCAAGTTACTTCAAAACATCTACCACTTGGATCTAAATCACATGTATTGTCTTGAGTTGCTGAGAACGAAAATATGAACATTTTTCCACTAGCCACATTATTGACACATTTTGGTAATTTAGATTATTCATCAGTTTTAGAACATCACTGTGTATAATGAAGCACAGTTATATCTGTTTCAAGTCAAAAGGAGTTTCCTTATTCCCTGCGAAAGTAATGGTACATATTTTAAGAGGATGATGGATATTGCTACCTGCTCTGGATCCCAAGACGTAACTGTCAGATATCCTAAAATTTGCCTCTGGGATAGTTACTACAAAATGAATGTGATGTTCCTTTGGGGATATATTCTCAAATGAGTACTGCTTAGAGAGTGTTTGGGTGAAACAAGGATCATTTTATAACACTGAAACCAAGCATACCCATCTTTCTAAACAAGAAGCAAAAATGTCTTCATATACACATACATAGGAACAAAACAATTCTTTTCATGCCATGCCTCTTTCTACATAACATGAATTTCGAGTCAACCTTTCTAAACTCAGGGCCTCCTACTGTTTTAAATAGAGAGTAACATAAACCCACACGTTTAGTATCTTCTATTGTCAAAATAAGAACCACAGTAAGATGTCCCCAGAGCTTACTCTATTGCTCCTTGAGAGTAAAACCCTGTGGAATAAATTTAGAGCAGATGAGATGAACCATCCACAAAAATAACACACCCTGAGAAGTGGTCTGTGAGATTGTGGACTGGCATGTGACAAAAGAAAGCTGCCAACAGGCTAGTCCGTCATGTCTGAGGGAATGATGAGCTAAGCAGTAAATGCCAAAGAGTTCATGAAAAAGAAAGCAGGATTATGAGAAAGTATAGGTGTGTATTAAGCACTTTCAAGATATTCAAGCTAAGAACCGGACCTGGAGGGAATGAGTCCATGAATTATTTTGGGTTACAGGAAAACTACTATGGGGCAAGGCTTCTCCCAAGCCCTTTTTGCTCTAAATCTATGCCTACCACCAACTTCCTCATCATCTTTTAATTCAGCTTTCCAGGTTCTATGATAAGGCGAGAGGTGCCTAGGAGAGTAGACATAAACACGCTAATACCTGGAAAGGCATGTCTGTCCAGCAGAGCCCATCACACTGTATTCCAGTTATTTGTCGGTAACTACGTATCATGTTCACCCCTGCCTCAAGCACAGCTGTTTAAGCATGGCTGACAGAATGAAAAAATGGCTTCTCTTCCGTTGTTCACAAGAGTCTGGTTAGCTACAGAACTCTGAGCCAAGGGAACTGGCTCTCGCTGGACTGTGAGGCCAAGGATCAGCTGTCATAGCACGCAAGGTACTGACGACTGCCATCTCGTGTGGCCCTACCTACATGACCTGCCAGCCAATTCCCTTCTAGTCACTCTCCAAACTCACCCTCCTCTTACTCTGCTCTACTCAGGGCGCTCACCTTGGTTTGTGCTTTGATGTTTGAAACCAACCGAACTACTCCTCGCCAATTTCCATGGTGATCATCCCCACTACTATCCAGTACCCTGGTGCTAAACACTCTCCCTTCTCTCCCCTTCTGTTGAACCACATATGAACTAGCACTTGGTTTTGTAAATTCAACTTACTAAATAATTTTCAAATCCTTGCCCTCCTCTCCAAGAGCACTACTACACTTCCAAGTGAAGCCTTCATTATCCCTTCCCTGAACTATCGCAATAGAGTCAAATTTAATCTACTCCCTCTAATTCAAATGATTTTTCAAAATGCAAACTCAAGTGTGGGCTACACGCCAAACTCTTGGCTTACAAGTTGCTTTGATGCCGCTCTCACTGCTGTGTAGTCACTGCTCTGGCCTCTGGCCCTTCCAGGGCCCCCTATATTCTAATCTATGTAATCATCCGCCATTTCCTGGTCATCCCAAGCTTTTGAGTCTCTCTGGCTTTCACACACTATTTCCTCTGGATGGAAGGCATTACAATCTCCTGAAAACCTTTCAAATATTGTAATTATCACTTGTTTCTAAGGCTACTAAATCATGAGGCAGAAGTAACAGGTGCAGTCTTCGTACTCACCCTCACATATCATTACGATTGCTCTATCCCCACCTCCACCCTGACCCCGCCTTCCTACTGCCAAGCAGGATACAAGAATAATCTGCTTGTCTTTCTAAGTGCTTTTATCCCCTAAATGTCACCCATTAAGGTTTAGGTAGTCACAGCGCTCCAAGAATTACACATAAAACACAGAAACAATGGAAAGTCTTAATGCTTTCTTGTACTTTCCAGATTTTCCACAATAAACACATATTGCTTTTATAATAAAAGAGCTATCATCTTTACAATAACATGTGCCAAAAGATATAATAAAATTCAAAATATAATCTTTTTCATACCTTAAATCTCAAAATAGGCTTATCTTACCTGAAGATGGGGATATTGAGATTATTGCCTGAAGCAATATATGGTGCCTTGATGTTATGGCAGAAGAGGATGAAAGTGAGTAGCAGATAGTCAATGTGAGATCTGTGAACTGGTAGAAATATAAGTGGCAGATTCGTCTGGTAAAGAGAAAAATGCCAAATTCAAAATTCAAATGCAAAGTTCAGTCACAATTTGTAACTTCTTATTTGACTAGAGTCACTCAAACACTGGATAATCAGTGATTCATTCTTTAAGAACATTTTCCAGTAATACAAACTTCTTTCAATTTAATGCTGATAACTCAAAACAACAACAAAGAGTCAGGGAAAAGAGAAGAGCATTGAGGCATATAAGATAGTTCTCTATAGGCTAAGAGGCAGCCTAAATCATATAAAAAGAGCACAGGTTTGGAGTCAAGCTTGCCTTGGTTGGAAATCCTGGGCGAGTCATTTGTTAACTGTGACTAGGGAAAATTTCACAATCTGTGCCTTTATTTCTTCATTTATAAAATAGAGAATATTCTACCTGATTTTCAAAGTTGTTAACAGGTGTCTTAGAAAAGGGATCCTGCATATAACCCCCTTCCCCCACCTGTTCCTCTCAAATACTTGTCTCTGTGGTTATCTCAGATGGGGGAATCTTCAAATTGGTGTGGAATGCACAACAGTACACAAGAGAACTTTTCCAAGAGAACTCTAAAATAAAATCCTCTATAAACTGGAGAAAACAGAATGACAGATTCATAGGCTTCTTGCCTCCGTTGCAGCTTTAACCATCTCAAGTTGACCCTTGTGAATCTGAATGTTCCAAAAGAAACTGTTGAACAGTTTTAGCAGCACCCATCCAGTCAGTCTGAAAGTTAAAAAGAATTAAATGTATCACATATATAAATATATACAGTTGACTTTTCTTTACTTAAGTTTCTAAACATACAACTAAGAGTGCTATAAATAACTGTGAGTGTGTGTGCGCGCGCACGTGTGCGTGTGCATGTGTGTGTGTGTGTGTGTGAACTGTGGAATTAAAAAGAAGTATTCATTTATTATAGACTAAGATGTTATATTTCACTCTGATAGCATACTTTACACTTCAGAAGCAAACACCAATGGAATATTAAGCAAAGGATTATAAGCAAAGGCCCTTAAGCAAAGGTGAGAAGTATGACACAAAACCACTCCCTTAACTTATGGTCTGTGCAACCTGCCTCACAGATAGCCAGAGAGCAGACAGGGGCAGCACTACAATGGCTCTAATCAACTAACAGAGACTAGGGCACCTAGAGCCTTCCATAGCATTATTTCCCATGTAAGGTGAAAAGGAGTATAGAGAGTCAGTTTTAAGATAAGAGGGTCTTCAAACATCTTTTGGAACAAGAGGCTTGAGCTAGGAGAGCAAAGTCTAATGACTGAATCCTGTTTGCTCAAAACAAGATGGCTCTTACTGGAAGCGTTTTACCTTATCTTTTAATACCTGATCATCGCCGGTGAGACAGTGGCAACCATTTCTTGAAGGATCTTTTTGGCTTTCTTCTTCACTTTATTGATGGCTTTTGATTGCTGCTGAGCAGAACCATCAGGGTTTAATTCAGCAGCCACTTCTGCAATTGCCTCTTGTACTCTAATTTGAAAGTGGAAAGACACACAATATAGCTGGTTCTAGGCTACATTCTATTTTCACTATTTCTAAACTACAGTAAAAAAAAAAATCACAAAATAAAATGTATCTTCCCTTTAAATTGAGAAAATAAGCTCAAGTTAGAAGTATTTTCCTTTGTTGTCTATTAACTGCTAAGGATGTTATATTCCTAAATTAATGAATCCTTGAAGACTCTTAGAGGTAGATTACAGAACTGAATTCAGATGCACACAGTGAAAACTAAGTGACTTTGAATGTTCCAGCTATGCTAAGAGGGATACAAAGTTGCATCCTAGAAGAACTGAGAAAGGAAAATCACCAGGTAGGTATGTAGTTGAGAGGTATCCAAAACCCCCTGTCAAAACAGTGAGGATTTTTCTTTTCCTGAAGACCGAATTTATTACATCTATATTGTGATACTATTCATAGAACTGCAGGTGAAATTTTCTAGGAAGAATCAGAGCAGGATATAATATTTAGAAGTTTCCAAAATCAAACCAGTAATTTAAAAACACACACACACAGCACAGAGCAATAAGCAGTGCTGTCAAAGGGAAAGTTAATCCAGTTTTATAAACCTTCCATGTGATTTAGGGAAGAACATATGAGGTCAAGTGTCCTAAATCACTTCTAACATCCTACTTACTAGTCAGCATATCTGGGTGAAATGAAGCATACTTGACAGTTTTTACCTAAATTGTAGAATATATAATTCCCCCAACTCCCAAATTCTAGAGCACAAACATCAAAATGACTTCTTTCCCACTCCATCTGCCTTCAAAACAGTCTTGTCCATTTGTAAGCAAGCTCCTCTGCGAGCAAGGACATTGTCTTATTCTCCCGAAATTTCTAACAATGACTTTCAGTATACGAAATTGTGCCTGTATATCCAATAAGTTTTTTTTACAGAAATATCAAGCTTACTTCTCTCTTGGCTATAAAACAGAAAATGTAATGTCCCCATTCACATTTAACAGAACTCTGGAAATACATCCATCTCTGAACTCCAATTTGCCTTTCATGTATTAGAAACCCAAACAGCTGTTAATCCATAAAACAAGACTGCAATCCCCACATGGTGCTATTCGCCAAAACCATCTGTTCTCCTCCCATTCCTTGGCTTCCTTTGGAACTTAACATTAGATGTTTAGAAATACAAACACCCCTTGAGACAGAGTCCCGGAGAAAATAAAGGCTAAAAAGGACATACTTGCCCACTCCCCAGGCTGCTTCTCCCCTCCACAACAGCATCCCCACCCTTACCTACTGCTGTTCAGGACCTTCTCAGTCACATTAGTGGCAAACATGCCTTTATGGACATCTCTCTCTTGAACAAAAAGCACATAAGAAAGGCGCCTTGCAAGCCATCCTCGGTGCCTGCAATGTGAAAATGATTTAGTGGAGAACTACTCGGGGAACACCTAAAGTAAACCACTAAATTCTACAGAGGTATAAAACAGTCTCATTTCATCTAATCTTGGATTTGGGATTCTACTATTGAAAATTCTTCTTAAGTAATTCAGGATAAGATAATTTTATTCCTAATATCTTTCATGTACTCTCAGTTAAAATTTAAACTTGGGATCTGTGTATTAATTTGCCAAAAAATAACCCAAATATAAAAAGAAAAGAAATAAAAACATCTTTATTAATATCATAAAAAAGCAAATATGTTGAATGTTATATATACATATAGTACATATTGCTATAGCTATAGGCTATTAAAAGATAATTTGGAAATCTTTTCCTACCATAAAGGGTTATTTTTGTTTAATTATACTAATTCTTCTAGTATACATACCAGAAAACTAACACTAATTAGTACTAGTACTTCTGATTCACAAAATGAATTGACAAGAACAATCAATTGAGAAGTCAAGGATAACTGGACAATGGTCTGAATATTTGTAATCTGGGCTCATGAAGCCATCATCTGTGATTTATCCTTTATAAACATTCAACATACCAAAGAGATGGGACGGACACAATCCCCTCAGTGTCATGACTATGTCATTTGGCTGGGGGATGGAGAACAGGGATCTCAGAATAAGAATGCTACAAACCTTCATTATGCAATGATTTGAAATAAAAATCATTTGTAATGGTTATATAATGCCTCAGTATCTTTTCCTCCACGATGATATTCATATAGACAGCAGAAGATTTCAAATAAAAATTCATTAATTCTGAAAAGATCCAAAAAGTCCTTGATTGAGGAAAAGTAATGTGAGGGAGAACTATTTATGAATCACTTGTTCCTTTATCTCTCCTTCCTGACAGCCTCTTTTTCTTCCTCCTTCCCTTTGTCTCAGTTCTCTAAAAATGTGGCTCAATTTGCTAAGTGTTTATTTCTAAACTCTTTGTGAACATTTTCAGGATTACCATTTAAGGTACAAAGTCCAAAACCTCTATGAAATCCCTTTGCAAATTGAAAGTTGTGTGTGTGTGTGTGTGTGTGTGTGTGTGTAAAAAAATTGTAGGCTTTGCTTCATATAACATAGAGAAGAGCTAAATAGCCAAGTCAACTACAAAGGCAGCTTATTACAATGAAAACTTTCACACTGCCTAGTCAAATATAGCATATGCTTTGTCCCCTTAACTGCATTCAACTGAAAGCAACAAACCCTTTGGATTTATATGTAAAATGTCTACTTACATAAAGAAAAAGAAACTATCAGATTCCTCCTTTAAGATCTCAATCACGTCAACAAAGGTTGGGGGGGGATTGTCAGTGAATCAGAATGTTTCTTTTCTCATTCAAATTTAAGAGAGCATAGGAAAGAGAAGGGTGGCAGTGGAATGAGGAAAAACTGTGTCCCCTAACTTTAACGTTTGATTAAAAAAAAAAAAATCTTAACTAATTTCAACTATTTCTCATGACTTGAGCCTACTGCTTACCATCTCCAGGCATTTACTCTTACAATTACAAGGCTGGTAGCATTTTTGGCTGCTGTTTCTCTCCTACCTCAAGACTCACACACAACTGTTCTACCCTCCTCCCTTATCCCCTACCCTAGATTCACATAAAACAAAGTCTCTTTTCTCTCACTCTGGTGTGTGACAGCCCATGCCTAGACTTTGGGAGCAAAAATTCTAAGAGGTCTTAAGCAAATAATAAATCAAGAAACATTTGCTCAAAAGAGGAAAATAGTTTCTAAAACTCCACAGATTTCAATTGGCTATACTTTATAAATGTAAAATATCATAATATATCATAAGACATTCAAGCCTCTATCTCCTATCTCCCCTCACATCTTTTTTCATTTTGGCACAGTTCACATGCAAAATCAATAAATAATTGAGCTAGAAAAAGCTATAAATGATAACTATGAAAATACATATTTTATAATTACAGCAGGGATAATAGTAATAGAACTCTCAAGTGATTATACTGCTTGAAATTTTTAGATTAAAGCCTCTTATGTTGGAAGTTCATATACTTTTAACTCTCAGAAACAAATTCTGGAAGTATGTGAATTGATTATTATGGAGTTTTTTTTTTCCAAGATTTATTAGAAGTATAAAAAATGTATTTTTACCTTGTGTGAGTTTCGTTGATATAAATAATATTCCGCAAACCCAAAGATGGGATACTGGGGTTGAAAAACTTTTCCTGAATAAAACAAAATAAACATTGACATAAATATACAACTGAATTACTAGTCCTTGATGACTTTTCTAATTCAAGCATAAAGTTAGGCATTGCTTCAAAAACCAAGTGGTGATGAAAATTTTTATTTTATTAAAAATTACTTTTTAGCCTTCAAAGAAGGTCACAAATTCAAAATTTATCCTTAACACCTAGCAAAGGAAATAGCACTTCTCCCTTTGCTACTAAATTCCCTCCCCCAACTCAAAAGAGTTGAAGCTACAAATAAGTTAGGTCACTGACAGGAATGCTGGAGATTTCAGAGTTCCCCAAACAAAAATACTGTGCTAAGTACCATGTGGCTACTGTTAGATTAGTAATTATCCCAAAATTCCTAACACACACACACACACAAAATCATTATACCTATTTTATAGATAGTAAAACTAAGCTGGCAGAAGTTTAGATTCAATCCTATATCTTGTCCCAGAGTCAGTCATTCTATTCCCCTAAGATAACTGTGCACTTAATGAAAAAAATGTATGGCTCGAAGTCACCTATTGACATTTATCTTGAAAGATAATCAAGAAATCTGAGAAAAGTCTATACTTTTAACAATGTGGACAAAAGGTAAACTTTCCACAAATAAATGCTAAGAAAACATAACGTACACCCAACAAAAGATATAAAATACTTGAGTGAAATATCTTTATTTCTTAGAGAAAAGTAATACAGGATTTTAAAAACAGGAAAACAAATATAAATATTTATTTTATTTTATTTACTATAAAAATTGTCAAACAAAAATTATTTTTAAAAAATACCATGGAAGAATTTGAAGATCAAGTTCAGTGTAGTGAAGGTAAAATTCAGTCTATCACCATATTTAGGCAAAAATCCATTTCACCTATTCCATTCCAAATCATCATCACCGGCAAATAATTTCTCAAGAACCCTCTCCTGACTTATAAACACATTAGAGTTAAGGTATTGTTTTGGTCTTTGAAGCATTCAAAATTAGAATTAAATAAGATGCCAGGTATAAAAAGAAAAGCCACATGATATTCTATTTAGATCTTTATTTCTACTGATATGTTAATCTGGATTGGCCATACTCTGAGTCTAGAAATTTCCATGATCCTTCAGTCCTCCCACATTCTTGCAATAAGGTATTTGTGATTAAAAGGAATAATATTTGTATCAAAACATTCTTAAGAAGACCCGAATATTTAACATACACTGCTCGGGTCCCACACAAGTCTCTCCCATGTTAGTAAATCCCTTAATATCGGACTCAGAAATCTACTTCCTGCCAAGTCAACCCTGAACAGAACAGCACAGTTAGCTATTCACACAGGTCACAAAAAGCCTTTATCGGTGACAGACAGTTAAATGGCAGAATTTCTATGTCCTAATAATTGGTCCAGTCCAAAGAAAGTTTAACACCCAGGCAGACCTCTTAAGAAGTAACTCTACTGCCTTAGAGCACAAGCACATCAGATGCTACATGCCTGTTCCACCTCATTCCTCTGGCAAGCTGCCACGAGAGTACACCTTTCATCCAAACAACTCTCCTCAACTCTACATAGTACTATGGAAGATTCTGCATGATAAATACAACAAACTCATATGTACTTTTTCTTATATCTTCGTCCTAACATTTTATTGGCCACCTTTCACTATCACAGAGTCAGTCAACGGACAAAAAGCAACCTTGACAAAAGGAGAGTAGGGTAACATCACGGCTTTAACTTCTTTTCTCTCCCATTATCTCGGGCTCATCTTGTGAGGATGTTAACTTAAAGTGCTAAAGTTCAATTATATAAATGTTAAATGAAGATTCCCACTAACTTTGAAAGAATAAATGGAAAGTAAGATCTACATCTCCCTAAACCATACTAAAACTAATAAGGATCCCAAATATCATCTGGTAGCAATCATTGGGCCAATATTTACTAATTCAATAATAGAAGAAAATCTCAGTCAATATCTTTACTTGGAATATTTGGTTCATAAACATGAGCCTAAATTCTAAAAATGAATTAAGTTCATTAAAATTATACACTAACAAATTCACATGAAGTTGGAAATCTGTGTCACACATTTTACTCTTTTGTATAGGTTAATAAGCAAACCAATCTTACCCAGCTCTGAGGAGTACAGGAATAACAACATCTTCCAACAAATGGTCTCTTCCGGCTCATTAGCCCTTCTTTCCATTTTAAGGTTGCAGACCTGAAGACAGTAGGTCTGAAACCACACTCACCCTAATAAATATTAAGAAAAAAATAGTGTCTAAATGGCAAGAGAATTATATTTGTCCACAAGATATCTAAAACTATGGTATTTCAAGCAGACAAGAAACTTATGACATATTTTTTCCTCAGGTCATATATGTTTCTCAAAGGTATTTTCATTCAAGATACTCCCTCCATGATCAACATTTGGAAAAAAGCTTAGAACATAAGCAAATGTTGAGCACCTAAGTATAGTAATAGCTGGCAACAACTGCTGAAAACTCAAAGGATCATTCAAAGGTTTAAAAACAAAGTTCTAAAAGGTCAAACCGCTTTCTGACTGTAACAGAATGAATAAGATCCAACTTCTAGATCCCTCTGTTAACAGTTGATCTTAGTCCCCTTGAATCACAGGCTCCAACAATAACAACCAAGATCTCTTATCTAGTAAGCAATGTAACTTGAAATATTTTACTTTAAATGAAAACAAGGTAAACTTATATAATATTTCTTCTCCTGAAAAGAAAGTTTAAAGGCTGAAATTTATTTGTAGCTATACTTTCCAATTTAGGTCAATCTCTGGTCTGCTGTTCTTAACAAAGTTTAACAGTTGTTCAAAACTGACTGACAGAACATTCACAAAAATTAACCCCCCCAAAAAAACCACCAACTTTTTTCCACAACATCATTTTTTATAAAGCAAATAGTATTCAGAAAAATTTTACACATGCCACATTATATAGAGAAAACAACACAAGAAAATATACGCCCTTTGGGTTGTCATTCACACTAAAAATGTATTTTCCCTTTTTAATTTTTAAATCTGATTTCCATTAAAAAATTCAAGCTTATTAAATGTAATCATAAAAAATACAGAAAGAAAAATAAATCTTTTTATAATTACACTGCCCAAAACAAATGCTAGGTTTTTTTCTATACAAAAGTAGTTTGTTTTTTAACATAAGCATGGTGCTTAAATTTCTTACCCTATTCTTTCTTCCCAAGTAACATAATATAAAAATGTTTAAATATTAGACTTACAATCTAATAGAGGAGGTTTCTGTAGCTATTAACCTCTATTTGATATTATGTTGCTTCTAGAATTTCCACCTTCATCAACAACATTGAAATGAACATCTTTAGGTTGAATGCTATTAACCCATGTGGTAAACTTACCCATTCCTCGCTTGCATGCTTACATCGACCAACACTGTATTCTGATGAATTTGGCAGATAAGAAACATCTATTGTACCAAGGGTCAGTGTAGATTCATCCATGTCACAAATTTTAACTCCCAAATCATGTGCTATAAAAGATATACACCACATAAGTTAATAAGGAACTCAAAATTCTGACCTCTACATTATTTTTTTCTAAAATAGGATATCAGATAAACTACTGAAGAACTTCCACCACGTTTAGTCAGTGTAAAAATGAATTTTGATGTATTTATATGAACTCGGTTAAGCTGTCCTGATTTTTTTAAGTCAACATTTATATCGTCAGACTTTCTGAATAAAACTGTTATGAATTTGCAAGAGTGAACTTTCAAGTACATTACAAAAAATGATTTCATTTGTATTAATAAGAATAGTCCCTAAAAGTACAAAGTCATGTTTACTTAATTAAATATAAGTTACATGAAAACACACAAGTAGATAATTTTTAAGAGTTATATGCTGAGAATTTCTCATCATATTATGCAATGTAAAATGGGTAAAGACAATGAGAGCTTCTATAAAGTTTCCCATTTAAACTGAGTTAAGCTCTAACTTTCCTTGTGATGCCTTAAGTGAAATATTTGCACTTCTATACATCTACAAAACTCTAAAATAAAAGCACATTGTTTTGAAATGTTTGATTTGTAAGTTTTTATCCATCTCAATAAGCATTATTCTACCCTCAGAAAATATGTTCCTTAACAGGAACTGCTTATGAAAATAAAGATGTTAACATAAAATAGAAAAACTTTCTAACATATCCTCTAATTATTTTAGCTTTTGGCTATTTCTCACTTTAAATTTTATTCCTTTAAAACCTTGGGAGGTCAAGTCCAGGTTAACAGTATTCCTTAGCGGGCATGGTTTCATTTTTTTACAATCCCCACATGAGTTCACTGCCATAACTGTTATTCTCAGCATAACTATCTCTGTCTTTAATTTAATGTAACAATCTAACATAATGGAAGAGGTAGAAAACAGTAAAGCAATGCACCTGGCATGATAGCGCTTCTGTATTATAAAACTTAGCTATATTATAAAACTCAGCTACATTCAGGTACAGAAAGTAGCTACAACAGGGGGAGCCCTTTGCTGCCTGAAAAAAGAAAGAGGCGGCCGGCCCCAATAAAGCGAGGAGGAGGGGCAAGAGAAAAGTCTTGTGCCAGTAGGAAGTCCACGCTCAGTTCTTCCTCCCCGCCGCGTTTATTCAAGGTCAGGAGAAGAAAAAAAAAACAGAGGCGCCAGACTATGGGCCGAAGCGAGGCTGCCATGGGTTCTGAAAGGGACAGAGGCGGGAGGGCCAAGTCTGAAGCCAAACATACGAGTTCAAATCCCCCACTGCTTACCATCTGTGTGTCTTTGGACAAGTTGATTAACTTCTATGCCTTGGTTTCCCCATCTGGAAAATGGGTATAATATGATAGATCTTACTTGAGATGCTGGGAGGACTGGATACTACAGCTAAAGCGCAGTGTCCGACACACAGTGAGCGCTCAGTCCAATCATCCGGCCATCGGATTGAGCTCAACGCCGGAGGCTTCTCTGAGCATCCCAGCTGCCTACACGCCAAAGTCAATGGCCCCACGTCCCCTTTACTAGCTTATGGCATGGGGTCCCCAGGGACTTCCCTTCTTCCAGGGTAACCCCTGCCCCAGCCTGGTCTCCCCGGGAAAGAACCACCCCACCCCCCAGCCCGGCATGAGCAGTGCCTCTTAGGGGGATCCCCGGGGCTTGGAGGAGGGAGCAGGGGGACACGACCACCCAGGCAACTTGCAGGTGTCGCGCCGGGTTCGGCGGAGAGAGCGACGACGCACCTGTCCCGGCGCTCCCGGCGCGGCCCAGCGGCCTCCGGCAGCCCTCAGCCCACTCCCGCCCCGGCGGCTCGCGCCCGGCAGCTCCGTGCTCCAGCTGCTGCAGCTGCCCGCACTTCAAGTCTCTGCCGGAGCCTGCTGCAGTGTCGCGCGACGGTGACGCCACCGGCGCCGGGGAGTGACGAGCAGCGCCGGCCGCTCCAGGCGGGGGCGGGGCCCTGAGGGGCGGGGCCCGGAGGATCGGAGAGGCGCGAGTGTGTCTACTGCGTGTGTCTGTGTGACCAAGTGTAGCCTTCGAGTGGCTAAAACTGGTTATTCGGCTTAGGCACTGAGTCACGTGAGAGTGTGTGTGCGTGAGTGCGTGTGTGTGTGTGTGGTCGTCGCCTAAGTGTTCATTGTGTGAACAGTGCTCATCTGGAAGTTTGTATCTCCTTAGGAATGTGCGCGTGGGCTGCCTGGGTTTATGTGTGCTCTTTTATATTTGTAAGACTATGCAGAATTTATTAGGCATGGGAGGGGGACATTGGAATGGCCTTGTGTAATTTCCCCAACAATGAGTGAGTTCCTTTTCCTTAAAGGAAGAAAATGAAGGATTAAAAGAGAAACCAAGTTGAAAGGGCCCTGCTCCAAACTTGCCCAGGTGTAGCCCTTGAGATAAAATGACAAATTCTTTCACAATGTTGGTCAAGCCACTGACAAGGCCAGTGGTTATCAATAGCATTAGGAATTAAGGAAAAAGATAACCTTTTCAAGGAGCTTAAGCCACAGGCATTAAGTAGGAACAGCTGAGAATACAAAGATGATTGAAACATAATCCCTACCCTTACGCCTCTACCACCAGTCCTCATTTTTTCTGCACACACCAACCTCAGCCCTCTCTTCAAAAAATCTTTGTCTGGGCCTCCGTGGTTGTGCAACGGGTTAAGTCTCAGCACTGTGAGGCTATCAGAAGCCACTGCAGCATGAATTCCATCCCCCGGGTCAGGGAGCTGACCCACATGGCAAAGCAGACCTCTCCCGCCTCACCTGCTGCTCCCCTCAGCAGTGTATTTCAGTGGATCTGCCTTTTCTGCTCCCCACTCTGTCTCTGGTGAATCCTTTCACACACACAGTCCCCACACACACACCTCTGGCCTATACCCCAGTTCTTGTATGCATAAATAAATAAATCTTTAAGAAAAAATTCTTTGTTCATCCAAGATTTTGTCCCTTGTCCAACCATAAACTATCCAGAGCGCCCCATGGTCCAAATTCTTCAGCCTGGAACAGGTGGCCTCCACAGATAGACCCCTTGCTTTTCCCGCTATCCTCCAGCAGAAGCCCCTTCCAATTATCCATTTGTCCCTAGTGAAGCCGGAGGCACTCACACTCCTAGCAGTGCTCACATTCTCCCACAATTCTATAGTTTCTTCCTAAACTGGGTCCCCAAACCTTCCCTAGTCTCACCACCCCTCAACAATCACAAGCTCCTGAGAAATCTGACAGATTTACTTTGGCACCACAGCTTGGGTTTTTATCAATATGTGTCAGCCTTCCACAAGATTATAAACTCATCAATGTCACTACCCTGTCTCAGTCTCCTAAGTGGCTCCATGATGCTTTGTTAGAGTAAGACTCAATAGATAACTCCTGAAATTGAGAAAACGAAGAATGTCTTCTCTTTCAAACTTTCTACTTCTGTTTATAAATCCATCCCAAATAGTAGGCCTGTCCCTCTTTTTAAAACAAACCAATGCAGTAGAAATGGTTATTCATATAAAAAAAAGATTTGGGGCCTTTTGAACTCAAAGATCCTGTCTTTACCACACACACCCCTTACCTGCCAGCACCTAGCTAAGTATTCAAGGTCAATTTTGACAATAATAAGGTGAATTCTAATCGTAAAGCTTCATAAATTTTGATACAGATTAGTGGTGTCTAACAAAAAAAGAAAAAGTAGAGAAAGTCAAGCCTCAGGATATGAAGTCAGCACTAAAGAGAAAACAATGAAAAATGAAGTAGGGACAGAATTAAAATGTAAGACAGAGAAAAAATTACCTTGTCTTACATAAAATTTCACTTGTAGTAAACTCCTCAGCAACACCCATTGCACAAGGGTTTTTTATTGGACTTATACAAGTAGATTGCAATGTGGTGTGTCTCTGGTTACTTAATGAGAGTTGTTTTGGAAACAAGTGACACCCTTCGCAATCTGTTTTATCAACAGAACCACAATAATTTATGGTAATCCATCGAGCAAAGATGGAGCAACAAGGACTGAATTAGCTCTCCAGATAAGTCAACTTAAAAAAGGAAAATAGCAGGCAAATAAAGCAGGTGGCAGAATTACAAGACATCGGGCCAGTGGTCCAGAGGGCGGAAAGACACACACAGGTGAGCACTATGATTGCCTCCCAGCGAGTGTCACCAGGCAGCAGTAAGGAGAGAGGGAATTCAGGAAGAGCTCTGCAAACACGAGTTGAGGAGCTAGAACTAGGAGACAAAGAAAACCAAAGCAGGAAGTAGAAGATAAAAGAGAGAGCTAGACAGAGGGAGCCCTGGAGACCAGCAGAAAGTCTTGCTCCAGTCTTCAGCACGTTTGTACACAAGTGTGAGGAAGCCACCCAAGGCCAGGAAAGAATCTAGACCAAGAGAGAGAACAATCACCAAAACTTGCAGTGGGCAGGGAATCGTTCCTGTTCTCACAAGCCAGAGTGGAAGGTACCCAGTGATCATACAGGACCAGGAATAGGGCCTGATCCCTGCACCCAAACTGGAAAACCTCATAATTTATGATTCAAAAGGTCTTGGCTCAGTAGTGGAATAAAATCTACCCTAGAGGAAATGCCAGTTTGGTCCTACAGAACAAATCTTAAAAGCTAGCCCCAAAAGGATCAAACAGTTTCCAAGAACAAAGTGTCCTAAATCAAAGCAGAAGAGTACTTAAAAGAAATCAAAAACATCCAGCACCCAACAAGGTGAAGTTCATAATGTCTGGCATCCAATCAAAAATTATCAGGCATGCATAAAATAAACAGGAAGAAATGACCCATATTGAGAAAAAGATATCAATTTGAGAAAGTCAGAGAAATGATAGAATTATTAGACATATAAAAAGCAATTTTGACTGTAATCTGTATGTCCACAAAAGTAAAGATTAACCATATGAAGTAAAGACATGAAAAATCTTTAAAAAGAGGGCCTCCCCGGTGGCGCAGCGGTAAGCGCTGTGCTGTGGAGCTGTCGGCAGCGGTGATGCGAGTTCGACGCCCGGCCGGGGAGAATCCCACATGGTGCGGCAGACCTCTCCTGCCTCACCCGCTGCTCCCCTCAGCAGTGTATTTCTGATCTGCCTGTTCTGCTCCCCACTCTGTCTCTGGTGAATCCTCTCGCCACCCCATGCCTCTGGCCTGTACCCCAGCTTGTATGTATAAATAAAAAATAAATCTTTAAAAAAAAAATCTTTAAAAAGACCCAAACCAAGCATCAAAATTATAAAATCACTATCAAAGACATTATAACATGTACAAACTCCACTGGTGTGAGACTAACGGCAGATTAAACATTACTGATAAAAAGATTAGAGAACCTGAAAACATTTCAACAAAACTATCTAAAATGAAACTCAAAGAGAACGAAAGACCATATAAAAATGAGCAGAGTATCAGAGAGTCAGAGAGCTTAATATAGATGCAATTGGAGCTATGGAAAGAAAAAAATATGGAGGTAAGGAGATCAGGGAGGACAGAGATAATATTGGAAGAAATAATGGCTGGAAACCTTCCAAATTTGATGAAAAGTATAAACTCACAAATCCACACTCAGCAAGCTATAAGTAGAAACATGAAAACTATACCAAGGAGTGGCACAAATTGCTTAAAACTAATGATAAAGTAAAACTCTTAAAATAGCCAGAAGGAAAAAAGACACATTACTGTGTTGAGGACCAAGTTAAGAATGAGAGTTGACCTATCACAGAAATTTACAAACAAGACAGTGAAGTAGCATCTTTAAAATTCTCAAGGAAAAAACTACCAATGTAGAATTATTTCCCTGTATATATGTGTGTGTTTTTATTTCAATATCAATACAAAATTAAGACATATTCTGATGTACAAAGGCTGAGACAATTCATCAATAACAAATTCTTGAATATGAAAATAAAATTACAAGTAGAGAGAATTTGCAACCAGATTGAAATCTGAATCTACACAAAGGAATAAAGATTTCAAAAAATCATGTGTAGGTAAATTATAAATTTTCTTCTTTTTAAAATTCTTTTAAAAAAATAAATGCTTAATGTAAAAATTAAAACAATGTTCTTTGAGATTTGTAACCTATGTAGAAATAAAATATGTGACAACAATAAAAGATTAAAATGACATAATAGACTTGGAGGTCTATTTTGTGATAAGTTAAAGCTGTATATTCTCACTATTAAGGTGGCTACTAATTAAATCAAAACAAAGAATTACTGTTAATATATTAATAAAGAATAATCATTTTTTAAAAAATTTCAATGAATTCAAAAGGAGATTGTAAATGGAAAGAGAGGAAAGAAAGAATAGATGGGATAATGAGAAAGCTCACATCAAGTTGGTAGATATAAATCTAAGCATGTAAGTGATCACCCCAATTAAAAATCAAAGATTGTTAGGGTCCTCCCTGGTGGCGCAGTGGTTGAGTGCTGCACTGTGGAGCTGTCGGCAGCAGCAATGTGAGTTCGACGCCCAGCAGGGGAAAATCCCACATGGTGTGGCAGACCTCTCCTGCCTTGCCTGCTGCTCCCCTCAGCAGTGTATTTCTGATCTGCCTGTTCTGCTCCCCACTCTGTCTCTGGTGAACCCTCTCACCGCCCCACACCTCTGGCCTGTACCCCAGCTTGTATGTATAAGTAAATAAATCTTTAAAAAAAAATCAAAGATTGTTAGACTAAAAAAAAAGCAAGAATCACCTTATATACCACCTATAAGAATATCACTTTAAATATAGACACATAAGTAAAAAAATAAAAAGTTGAAAAGCAATGTACCATATTAATGCTAATCAAAGGAAATCTAGTTGATTATATGAATACAAGACCAAAAGGATTTCAATGCAAGGAATATTACCAGAAATAAAGGGGATCACTTCATGCTATTAAAGAAATCAATCAAGAGGAAAAAACTTTAAACATTTATGCATACTAACACAGTGCTTCTAAATAATGAATCAAAGACTTACAAAATTGCAAAGAGAAATAGAAAGCCCGTGATTAAAAACTGCAATTTCCACTCCTCTCTTTTAATAGCTGGCAGAGCAAGTAAGTAGAAAATTGGTCAGGATACACAAGACTTGTACAATACTATGCACCAGCTTGGCATAACTGACATCTATAGAACATTACATCCAGTAGGAGAACATCATTCTTTCTGAGTAAACACAGGACATTTATCAAGACAGACCAGATTCTGGCCATAAAAAACCTCAATGGATTTATAAGGAATTCAAAACATATAAAACATAACCTCTGGCCATGATGGAAATCAGAAATCAGTAACTTAGAAGTATCTAGAAAATCCCCAAATATTTGAAAACCTGTGCACTTTATTAAATAAAAATGACCTCAAAGAGAAATGAAAATGGAAATTAGAAAGTACTTGGAATTGAATAACAATGAAAACACAACATTTCATGATTTGAGACATGTAGTTAAGCTGCACCCAGTGAGAAATTTATGCCAGTGAAACACCTATGTGAGTAAAGAAGAAAGAGATGGCACTGGAAATGACCTTGGACCTGGAGAGATCAGAACCCTTCTGGCTCACTTTTAGCCCACATGTGGCAGATGAATATGTCAATTTGAAAAATGCTTCATTAGTAGATCAAGCCCAAAACTTTAAATAAAGCAAGCAAGAGGCAGTCAGACTTCTGGAAGATCTGTCTTGGCATCTTCTACCCAGTGAGCTACAGGACAAGCTCGAGTTCCTCCACCCTAGGAAGGAAGGCTAGCAGAACTTCCAGACTCCCAGTACTGGCTGTGCCCATGGCAGGGCACCAGCTCTAGAGGGGATCTGGGGCACTGGGTGGGATAACCAGTAGAGCAAGTTCAATAAGAAATGAGCCTGCAAGTCAATGTTTTTTAACTGTTAGCTCATCCTTAAGAAATGAAAGGTGTTTTTTCCCCTTGTCCCGGAAGTATAGGCTGGCTCTGTGATTTTGGTCCTGAGGTTCCCCAAGTCCATAGGAGAAGTTGTGTTATCAATAGCCTTTTGTTACTGAGATCCAAAAACTGGCAGGCTGTTGACTGGGGAAGACAACACCTAAGAGGGTCTTGTTTTTCTTGTGGAACCAAACTGTGTTGTGTGGGAGAAGTTGTGTGAGAAGGGATGTAAGCCAACATGGGTCAGACACTACCAAGGGGGTGAGGATTGAAGATTGCATTTGGTTCAGATTTGAAGTCACTCCACTGCAGGATCTGGGAGTGGTAGGTCTTCAGGAGGAAGGGGAAGGTGAGTAGACAGAAGAATTAGAGCCTGTGGTCTTGGAACCTCAGCGGAGTCCCAGCCAATGGCCAAGCATGTGTTCAGGGGGATGGAGCTTCATGTCTCCAGCAGAGCCTGGGCAAGGAGCGATGAGGACGGAGATGAGCCAGAAGCTGGCTAGCCCCTCTGCTTTCACACCTTCCGCACAGGGATCAGGGAAAGGGAGCGGAGAGGAATCCCAGACATGAACATCCAGGGCCCCTCGATGTGAGCCATTTGAAGACAGATAATTCAACATCCATTCATTCACAATACACTGACTGAAAGCCCAAGTGTAGTTTTAGGCACTGAAGATACACAGATATCACACCACACACAGATCCTACGCTGATGGACAGGAGTGTAGTCTAATATCTTAAGGCGTGTTGGGAGGAAGAACATAGGGAGACGGTAATAAACAAGCAAACAAGATGGCAGCAAACTGCAGAACATGCAATGAAGAGCCCAACAGCATCTGTCACAGAGGATGCCAGAGGTGAAGGCTGGGGTGTGAGAAGGACCTGGCCACAGAAGGAGCCCAGAAAAGACCTTTCCAAGTAAAGGGAGAGCCCCAAGGGAGGACAGCGCTTGACTGAAAGAATTAAAGAAAGGCCAGTGGGGGCTGGACTGGAAGAAGGGGACACATAGAAGAGGGAGGGGCTGGGAAGTCAAGTGCAATTATTCTTCAGAGTTTTTAGAATAAAAACTCAAGTCCTTAACGTGGCCTCTAGTGCACAGCTCTGCCTGACTCTGCTAGCCTCACCACCCTTGTCTCCTCCCTCTGGCCTGTTCTTTCCCCACCTTCAGCCACCCAGCTTTCTCTCACTCCCTCAAGAAAGATGGGCCCTGGGGCCTCCCTGGTGGTGCAACGGGTTAAGTCGCAGCACTAGGAAGCTGTCAGCAGCCACCGCAGTGCGAGTTCAATCCCCAGCCAGGGAGCTTCCCATATGGCGCAGCAGACCTCTCCTGCCTCGCCCGCTGCTCCCCTCAGCAGTGTACTTCGGTCCATCTGCCTGTTCTGCTCCCCACTCTGTCTCTGGTGAATCCTCTCACCACCCCATACCTCTGGTCTAGACCCCAGCTCTTGTCTGCATAAATAAATAAATCTTTAAAAAAAAAAATGAAAGATGGACCCTGCCCTGGCCTTGCACGCATTGCGTCCTGTGGTGGCAGGAGTCCTCCCTCTGCTCCCACTTCCTCTCTAATCCATACTTCGTAACATGCCTCAACTTGTATCTCATCTTGAAAACTTTACTGACCCTGAGACTAAGGTCATATGTTTTTCTCCTGCAGGACTCGTCACCACTGTAATTTATTTATTTATTTTTAATTTTTATTGTTCATGTCTTTTACATTATTGTGTACTCCCTGTAGGTTACCCACCACCAATTCACCTGTGAACCATCAAGGGATCATGCTCAGTGAAATAAGCCAGAAAAAAAGAGAAAAACATCGAATGGTTTCACTTATAGCAGGAATATAAGGGAACCAAACGAGAGACCATTGTAATTTAATACCTATGTGTAGAAGTGGTTATTGACTGCCTCTCCCTCTTTAATGCCATTCCTGACTTCTCCCATTACCTTCCTCTGCATTCCAAGCACTTAACAGTGCCCCCACAAAACAGATGCTCAAGACTCTTTGTTGAATGTCTAAATGCAAGACATGGTTAGTTAACATGGCAATAAAGGAGGATGGGATGGTCTTTGACAAGGATGGCTCCAGAAATAGACATGTTCAAGGGGGGAATATGTGAACTGTTCAGTTTAGGGGACACAGGACTTGTAGGTCTGGGGAAAAGTATGTATCCAAGCCTAATAGAAAGGAATCAGAATTCCCATTCCTCCATTGTCATATCCACACCTTGAGCCAGATTAAAGGGGGAGCATGACTATGAGGGACAACAGAGCCCAGCTCTCCAGTGGTAATCAGCAGCAGGTGTGGGGGGTCCACCATGAAACAGATCACCCCAACTGAGAACAAGGCAAAGCAGAGGCAGAGAAGCAGACACACAGTATACTTGAAGGGACTGAAAACAACTGAAAAGGAAAGCAGACATGACTGGACACAAACTTATTTTTATTTTCCCTCCCTACAAATCAATCTTTATTTAAAAAGAAAAAATAAAAGCTCATGAAGAAGGCAAAGAAAAATAGAACTAGTCCGCACTTAAATAATCTTTTTCAAATGAGCTGAGACTAAGCTAGAACTTCACTAAGTCTCATTGGGAAGATCAAATCCAATTTAACTGAAGCTTTATTTTTAAAAGACTTTTTAAAGAATTAGTTTCAAATCTATGATACTACTGACTGTGTGGGTCATTGAATCTGACTCTTCATTCAATTTGGGTGAGTTATACTTTGTCCATTACCACCAAATGTACAATTCTGTTTAGGAGATCAAATTATTATGAAGGGGGCCTCCCTGGTGGCGCAGCAGTTAAGCGCTGCACTGTGGAGTTGTTGGCAGAGGCGATGTGAATTCGACCCCTGGCAGGGGAGATTCCCACATGGCGCAGCAGACCTCTCCTGCCTCACCCGCTGCTCCCCTCAGCAGTGTATTTCCATTGATCTGCCTGTTCTGCTCCCCGCTCTGTCTCTGGTGAACCCTCTCGCCACCCCATGCCTCTGGCCTATACCCCACTTGTATGCATAAATAAATAAATCTTTAAAAAATTATTATGCAGTTATTTTATCAAATTATTTTGTAGTAATTTTTCCCAGAGGCTCAGTGCAAGTCTCCTACCTCACCTCTATAAGTCACTGGAATAAGTGTATCAATTTAGCTCAATTGATGGATTAATAAACCTTAAACCTTTTTTAAGGTTTGGAATTAAACAAACTTTAATATTCACAATGTTGGCTTTTCTCTAGATTATTTATAAGTGTTGTTTTTAGAGGATAGTTCGTGTAAATTTCTAAGTTGCCTGCTCAGTAACTGTTGAATATATATAATCTAGGCAAAGGGTGAATTATATCTAAATTGCCATTAATTGATCGAATTCTGGAATGAATGAAATTTTCACCTCGCAGAGAAAAGGTGTAGTTGACTCTAAGCTCCACGGGGTTATGGAAGACCTTATGTGCACAGCATGGATTTTTGAGTGGGGATAATATTTACAATGATAAAATTATCTGCTTGGTGAGTAAGCCCATTTTATAAACCACAGCGACTCTTAGCCAAGTCCTAATTAAGCTGATCAGTCAGCTGGCTCTCCTCTGTGTGTGACCTGCAATCTGTTCTTACTCACGAAACCAGAAGTGGCACATGCTGGAATCCTGTTATTAATTAGGCTCGTGCTTCTAGATTACACCACAGCCACCATTCAGACACATCCAAAATGATAATTATTCTGAACCATTCATTAGATAGAACTTGACAAACTCCATTACACACAACTGTGAAGGGCCTTGGAATGCTGACTGCTAGCTCAATACATGCTTTCAATCTCCCTATGGCTTATTTTCCTCGTGTATAAAACAAGGCTATTAATAGTACCTACTGGTGTAAGGATTGAGTTAAAACATGGAAGGCACTAGGACAGCGCCTGGCACATAGTAGGTACTGTGTAATGTTGGCAGTTATCATAAGAGTTCCTAGCAAAATCTCTAGTCCCCTACAAAGGAAATCTCCATTTGATCCAGTTATCAATCTCATTTGCTTTCATGGGTCATGATTGATAAATATGGTATTCAGAATCAGTCTTATCTGGTTACTCCTCCAACAGGCATTCCTCTTCCAGTTACAGATTTACATAGAGCTTTTTCTTGGTAACTATATCACTGGTGGAATAAGGAAAGTCTTGAGAGCTGTAACTAGTGCCCAGCTTTTTTTTTTTTTTTTTTTTTTTTTTTTGAGTCAGGAAACACTTTGAGAATCTCCTGAGAAAAACAGGACATGGGAAAAGTTTGCATTCAATTTCACGGCGTTCATTACTCCCTTCCAAGGTCATCATGGACCCCAAATTAAGACTCAGTGTTTTAAAATTCTTAGAAGAGAGTCACATTTGGATTCTGTTCTTTTCACAGTGGCTAACTCAAAACAAGACAGAACCACATACTTAGAGCATTGTGAAGGAACCATGAAATCACTAGGCCCCAGGTAAGGCCTTTCCAACAGTGTTCTGATGATGATGAAGATGATGGATGAAGGAAGAGAAGAACAAGAGGAGGAGGAGGAATCACCCCAAATGAATGGAGTTAAGCAACAAGCTACCTGTATACTTTTACCTTTAAGTGAGGCAATTCCGCCCCCAGTGATTTTGGGCTAGGCTGCACTACACAAGGGCTGTTATTAAGAACTCTGCAGGCAGTTTAAGGAACTGATTGTATCTATAGCTTTTATTAACTTTATTTTTATCTTTTCTGAAGATTTCTTTCAAACCTCAAACAGCTAAAATATTAGCCCTGGGGCTCTTCACACCTGTTGAGTGATTCAGACACAAAAGAAATGCTAATTATGAAACTGAGCTGTAAATTCTGAGGGACCCTGAGAAACAAAGTGATTATCTAGTGGTCTTAGGTTGCTGGAAATTTCTTAAGAGTGTTTTAAGATTACCTTAACTGATGTTCACCTTAAGTGCTCCACCTAGAGAAGTTTTAAAGGCTCCTGATAAGGAATGCATTTAAAAAGGTAATCTCATGGGCCGGGAGATCTTTGGGGTGAGTCAGGGGGACTGTAAGGAGAGAAGTCCCAGCCCCCAGTGGGGTGATGCTTGGCACCAACAGTAGTTGCCACTTGGACGAGGGTCCCTGCTCATACCCTTTTTCCAGCAGGCCCCAAGGCCAGAGACTAAAGAGAAAGAGTAATTTAATTTTAACAGAGGTCATAGAATGAGGCCAAGGACCCAATTACATTTCTGTCCCATTATGATCTCAGATTGCACCCCTGCCTTTAAAAGCCAAACATCTTCTCTGGGCCTGCAAGGACCTCTGCTCCTTCATCCTCTATCATCCTCCCCTCCCTCACTCTGCCCTAGTCCCAAGGCCAGCTCAGCCCTGGCTCAGGGCCTCTGTTCTATTTCCTCCTCTGCCAAGAACATTCTTTCTCTAGATACTTACATGGCTGACTCATTCCTGCATTTAGGTCTTAGCAACTTTCTGTCCCTTGCCTTGTCACTTTCTTTCCTACCATCCTATTTTATTTAAAGCAGTTATCATCATCTGAAAACAATCTGTTGATTTGTTTCCATCACCTTGTCTATTTTCTCCTTTGGAATATGAGCTCCATGAGGGCAGGGGCCATCTATGTTGCGATCCCTGCTGTAGCCCCCCCCCCCCAAGCTCAGCACAGAGACAGCACTAGACATACATTTGTTGGAATGGGGAATGAGTGATAACGGCAGCCATGATTTATTGAGGCTATAAATAAATGTGCCAGGCTCGGGGCTGTAGACTGTTACAAATACTATCTCACTGGATTCTTAGAACAGTCCTGCAAGGTTGGTGCTCCTCTCTGATTTCCATGCTACAGATGAGGCTTTAGAGATCTTGGACAACTTTTCCAAGGTCAAAGCCAGGCTGTTGTAGGTTAGCAGGTGCCATGACCTGATTTGCACCTAAGCATGTGCGACTCCAACACTCATGCTCTAAATCAGGAGCTGGTACACTTGTTCCCTAAGGGTCCTAATAGTATCCAAGGCTCTGTGGGTCCTACGGCTTCTGATGCAACTATTCGAGTCTGTTGTGGACTGAAAGCAGCCATAGAGAGCAAATAAACTAATGGGCAGAACCATGTGCCAATAAGACTTACTAACAAAACAAGAAGTGAGCAGGGCGTGGCCTGCAGTCATCATTTTGGATCTCTCCTTTAAGTCATCACTCAGTACATATTATGCTAGAAAGAGGGGTTAAAAAAGAGGAAGGTATAGAAGTCAAGCATTAAAATATGTGCCTTGTATATGGAAAGTCTGCTTCCCATAGGAAAGATAGCAGGGGATAAACTAAGTTAAAAAGGCAAAATAGGTAAATTCTGGTAGGAATTATGATCACTGATTCAACCCCTCAGCTGAACTGTAGCCATCACATTGAATGAATAACTCAATAAAATGAATTAGTCCATCTTAAGAATGGTTCATTGATATAATAATTATACATGGTATCAGCCTTTCCTTCTCAAGCACATGTAGTTGTTACTATTGGCAAGAAGGGAAATAAGAGCTAAGGATCATGGGTCTGAGAAACCTCTGGCCATCTCATTAGGAAGGTGAACAGTCTTTGTGCTCAGTTAGCTAGTGATTCAGAGTGGTGCTTGAGTCTAAATATCAGTATTAAAGCTAAAGGTCAACTCGCCAGTCCCTGGGAACTGGCCTGGGAGGCTAAGACCAAGCTCTGAGAAGCGGACACAGGGACAAAGGCAGGGGTTTCCATGGTGCTGGGCGGTGTGTAAGCGATGAGTTGGTGTGGGCTGGAGCCCAGAGGATGTCGGGTAGTGAGAGGCATGTTTGGAGGTAGTGGACAAAGCCTCCTCTGGGCACCTTGTTGTTCTCTTGGGCTGTCTTAGGTCACTGGAAAGATATTACACAAAATATTCCTCTCTCTTTTACTCTGAAGAAAGAGTCCCTCTATAACCAACACAAGATACCTACACCAATAGGTGCAGTGCCTTCAATTTGTATGCAAATTTCAAAACATGGCCTTTAAATATTTGAGCAGTTGACAAAGACACAAGCTTTAGTCACACTCGTGAACCTTCTAGCCCCATCTGTCTGCTTTGTAAATTCCAGCTTAGCAAGAACCCTGCTAAGTCAGTTTAAGCGATACCCCCACCTTTGCCTTCTGATCAGGTTCCTCATGCTCCGCCAGCCCCCAGGTGATATCTGCTGACCTGGCCTGTCCTCAGGAAAAACTCCTGCCAGGCCTGCTCTTGGTAACTTTCCGTCCCCTGGGCCCTCACCTACTCCATAGCTACAAATCCCCACTTGTGTGCGTCCTATTCAGAGTTGAGGCTGATCTCTCTCCCTTGCACCATTGCGGTGCTCCTTACCCAGGTAGGATGGGCATGACAAAGTCTGCCTTACCGTACTCACAAGTGCCACTGGATATTTTTGTCTTTAACACAGGAAAGCAGCCCTGCCTGGTAGAACCAGCCCGGAAGGGGGCTCTAGCGAAGCGAGACTATCCCAGCCCTGCCTTTCATTAGGGACAAGGTTCTGGGCTCCCGTTCTCTCAAGCGCCCCTCTTTCTGTGCCTGCTTTCCTCTCAGTAACAGAGTGAGTCCCTCTCATACCTTTTCATTTATTCAGACATCCATTTTTGCTGTCCATTGAATGTCTGCTGTATTTATTATTTCTTAGAGTTACTATTGAAGATGATATATTGCACTAATAAAAATAAATTTCTAGTTGTGCATTTAGTATTTACCTGGGTTGTGCCACGTGCTTTCAAGCATTCTGTCATTTAACTCTCACAGCGTCCTTATGAGGAGGGAGCCTTGTGATCTGAGCCTTCTCTCAGATTGACAGCTGAAGTTTAGCAAGGTGATGTATTTTCCCAAGAGTAAATGGAAAGTAAATGGAGAGTAAGTAAGAGTAAATGGAGAGCTAAAGTTTAGCAAGGTGACATATTTTCCCAAGAGTAAATGGAGAGTAAGTGGCAGAGCTAAGATTTGATCATGAGCTTTTTTTTCTTTTTTCAAGAACTGCACTCTCTTTGTATTCTCTGTGATCTCTAGTCAGGCTCTTACCCAAGAGGAAAATGCAGATTCAAGCTCCTTCACCATGAATGCCTTATTACTGTGTCCCTGCATGTCATCAAGTCAGACTGCCAACAGCAGGATGTGTTCCCTGGAGCAGAGGGCATAAGAGCTGCCCCTATGTAGACAATGCATGCTGCCCAGGCATCTTTGCCCCCAAGACACTTAGAATCCAAGGGAGGTGACAAAACCTATGACCCAATCCAGGCCTTAGAAAGAGCACTGCTGATAAGGCACAGAGCCCAGAGTCCTCTCCTCCTTGATTCCTCATTGCCATTCACATGCACCAAAACAAGCACACAAACAAACAAACAAAAAAAACCCAAACTATGAAACAATGGTGTCTGCAAATCTCTACTTATTCGAAAGTCTTTTTTTTTGCTAGGAAAGGCAACCCCTTCAAGGACAGACCAAATCAAAACTCTGGTATACAAGAGATCTGGGGGCTCCCCTTAAATGAAACAGTGGGGTTCCTAAGACAACAGCTTGGACAAGGGCCGTTGTGGGAGACTTGTGGTGGGAGATGCCAGAGAAAGCAGAGCAAAACTGGAAAAGTTAATGTTTTTCACATCTGATTCTCCCAGGGATAGGGGAGAGAAAAGGAGAAGGAGCTTAGTTATTGAATGTCCACGATTATCTAGGTGCTTCTCTATAGAATGAGTACTAGGTCTTGCCAACAATGTGTCAAGTTGATGTTTTACAGAGAAGCTAGTAAGAATTCAAACAGGGTTTCTGTTTCTTTCTCTTCCTTTCACTCCACCTGAATGCCTGTGTAGATATGATTGTAGCTCTCAATCAGATTTTCCTGACATCGATGGCACTTTTTCATTAGAATAGCTGTAAAATATTGAGGCTGCAAACCTACTACAGTACCTGGCATATGGCAGGACCTCAATAGTCTAGGACAAATTAACAAATCTTTAATGTGCTTTCACAAACTGAAGTAAACATCATCTGATCTAACAGTTCTCAAGTGAGGGGGATTTTTACCCCCAGGAGACATACTGGAGATATTTTTGGTTGTCACAAAACGGGGGGGGGGGGGTGCCCTACTGGCCCAGTAGATGAAGTCCAGGATGCTGCTGAATGCACAGGACAACCCCACCATCAAAACTGACTGACCCATGATACTAATAGTGTCAAGATAAAGAACTTCTGATCTAATTCAACATGTTTTTTGTCAGATGAGGAACCATGAACCAATGAGACTTTCCCAGGGCCATACACTTGATGGATGGCAAAGCCATGATGAAAAGCATCCCCTGAAGCCTTCTACTATCTTCTTACCAGACCTGCAGCCGCTGGTGAGCCAGAAGGCTGCCTGCTCCGAAGGGGAATGTGTTCAGTGGAAAGATTGTGTTGACTTAACCATGCAGGCAAACCAAACACCATTACATAAATTCATTACATAAATTCAAGTGGACCAAGTTTTGCTCCTCAGTCTGGATCATTCTTTGAGTAAGCTGCCAGGGGAGGTTCCAGAGAACTAGGCGCTGAAGACTTGGATCGGAGGGAGCTCACCATCACCTTCGCATTCCCCCTCCCTCCTTTTCTTAGGCTTACACACTAAAACACCATTATCGTATCAAAAACATTTTCTTTTAATAGTTCAATAGGCAAGTTAAGGAGATGAATGATTCAGGGGTCATATTAGGTTGAGGTTGAACCTGCCAGAAACTGATTCTCTCTAAGATCTATTAGTTGTTTGCATTATCACCATCACCAGTAGATGGTTGACCTCCCTGTGCCAGGAGACAGACAGAAGGAGTAGAGGGTGTGCACCAGCGTCATTCACAGACAACCTTTGACCTTAAGGAGCACTTAGTCCAAACATGAGAATCTTCTTTAATTGCTGTGACAAAACATTGCAGACTTGGGGGTCTCCCTGGTGGCGCAAGGGGTTAAGTACAGTTCTGTGGCGCTGTCGGCTGCTGCTGTGCAAGTTCAATGCCCGGCCAGGGAGATTCCCACATGGCGCAGCAGACCTCTCCTGCCTTGCCCACTGCTCCCCTCAGCAGTGTATTTCTGATCTGCCTGTTCTGCTCCCCACTCTGGCTCTGGTGAACTCTCTCACTGCCCCATGCCTCTGGCCTGCACCCCAGCTTGTATGCAAAAATAAATAAATGTGTTTCAAAAAATAGTATCTCATTTAAAAAAAAACATTGCAGACATGGGTAAAATAAAACAAAACTCTACTTTTAGCTAATGTCTAAGCCGAACAGGACTAATTTTTAAAAAATAAAACATACTTTAGGCCTCCCTGGTGGCACATTGGGTTAAGTCTCAGCCTATGAAACTATCCAGAGCCACTGCAGCACAAGTTCGATACCCGGCCAGGGAGCTTCCCATATGGTGCGGCAGACCTCCCCTGTCTCACCCGCTGCTCCCCTCGGCAGTGTACTTCAGTCAATCTGCCTGTTCTGATCCCCAACTCTGTCTCTGGTGAATCCTCTCACCACCCCACACCTCTGGCCTATACCCCAGCTTGTATGTATAAATAAATAAATCTTAAAAAAAAATAAAAATAAAACAAAGTTTAAGAGACATTTAACCATTCCCCAAACTTGGACTTTGCCTCTTATATTGTTGGAGTTTAGCTTGCTTGGGGGACATGTTCTACTCACCAAGTTTTGTGGGGACTTGCAATTCCTTGGACCATATCAAAAATGGCAGGATACCCTACCCAGATGTAATATGGGGTTTCATTTATTCAGAACAGATCCTGACCCCACAATTATCCCTACCCTAAACTGGTGGAGAAAGAGTCCCTCAAAGGGTACCCCACGCCAGGGAACTGGCATCTTTTCCAGCAACCTCCAAACTACATCTTAGTGGAGGTTGGAGATGTGGGTTAACATAGCTCTGAAGATTGACTTTCATCTTGAAATTTCAATGAAAAATTAAACATCCTGAGAACACTGGGTACTGATGGCTTTTGTTTCCATTGAAACTGCTTTCTGCAATGGATAATTCCCCTTTAGATTTTCATGAGTTTGGCCCAGAAATCAGACACTCAGGGCATTAAACATACAGGAGCCTGGGATGCCAGAAAGCAGTAGTGTCTATTTAAGGATTGGCTGCCATCGCCAGCTAAGTGTCTTGGGAAAGTGAGTGGAATTTGAATAGATCAGCTCTGCCACACACTGGGAAATCAGACGCTAAGAAAGACACTCCAGGGGGTACTACTTGGGTCTGTACAGGGGTGTTAACTTTAGTGACAAATTGTTTGTTGGACAATGTTGTCCTGAGTTTGAGATATCCCAGTGCAATATACAAAGGAAATCTAACTTTTTTATTCTGTCCAGTTATAACATCAAATTAAACTCAGCATAGATGGGCCATCTACTTATAATATCGGTGAATAAAAGAAAGAATTTTTTAACAGCCCAACATACTCAAAGGACAGACTGTCAGAATAGAGGAAGGTCCCTCAATTTGAATACAACCAGCCGTCCTAAAGACTTACTACTTGGTGCTGAGGTCTTGCATCACCCTAGGCTGGAAAAAACACCAGAGACCGGTAACCATTTGCAATCTCTAATTTGAAAGCTGTGAGTATCCTGTGAAGTTGCCTAGATAAGAATGAGGTTAGAGACCTGAGATGGAGCGAGTATTCCAGGACAAGGGCAGGGTGGAATTGGGAGGGCAGGAGTTATTCTGAGAATAACTTGCTCTGCTCTGGGGCAGCACTTCCATGTGTAAGCTGCCATAAATTACTTGCTTAATTACCCACTCGGCTTTGAGTTCCTTGAGAGCAGTTGCCAGAGCCACAGAGCTCATTAGAAGGGAGGCAGAGATAGTGGCACAGCAGGGGCATTCCAAGGTGATGGCCGAGCTCCAGGGGTACACATGCTGCTTGACGTACCCACAGAATCAGAGAGTTAGAGGGCGCATTTGCTCTTATCTAATCACGCCTGCCTTTTCTGGCTGGTGTATGCAGGGGGCCCTACCTCCAACCTATCCTACCTGGCAGGCTCACCCAGAGCGTCATCCCACAAGATAATTAAAATGTACCCCTTGGGGAGTGTGATGGGGGTCAGGGCTGCTGCTGCCCTGGGAGGTGCCAGGGGACAGCAGAGGGGAGTCTCAGCTCCTCCCCCATGGTCCCTGGGGAGAGCAGAGGGTGCACGGCTGTGCGTGAGGAGCGTCCTACCTGCAGCGGCTTGAGCTCCTGGGTGTTCCCATTGCCAAGTGCAATAAGAGCTCTTAGTTCCATTTTCCCAGGCCCTGGTCCCTCATAGTCACTTTCTGGAATTGACTCCAAGAAAACATCACCCACACTGTTACCAGCAGCTCCTGGTGTTAAGTTCCACAGCAACAGCCCCTTCCCTGCAGGGAAAGCCCAGCCCACAGGGAAATGCATGCTGCTTTCTTCCAAGACTCATTTTTAGGTGTTTTTTTAACCAACCTGATTTCTGGCAAGATGTTGAAGCCCAATACCCAGAGCCAGCCTCCGCTAAACTTCCTGCCAGCCCCATAGGCCACTGGGTGGAGGCCAAAGGCAAAGCTCCCTGAGCAGGGGTTCCAGGCACAGCAGCTCCACAGCCGGCAGTGGAGAGGGGGTGTTTTCATTAGCGCTGCCTGAGCAGGACAGACACCCTTTAGGTATCTGAAATGCTGCTTGCACTTGGCTGCAGGGCCAGGGTCCAAGATGATGGGTTTTAAGAACTGAATGGAGAGGGTGGATTTCCCAATGCAAATATTCTGCCATTTTCCTCTTTTGACCTGTTGGAGGGGTGGTTTGCCTTGGGGTACAGCCTGCTATTCAAGGACACTTTGGAAAAGCTTTCGGGTCTGGTGTTTTATTTACTGAGTGCACCTGTGTTCCTTTGTCACTATCAAACTTCCGTGGCTGCCCCATGCAACAGGTTTCAAATCCTGATCGTATGTTGTGTGGCTTCAAGCATCCTTCCTCCTGCCAGTATTCCCACCAGGCGTCACTCATGTCCCTGGTTGATACCCCTAAGTCCCATGACCCAGAGGCAATAGATGGAGATTGACTAACACAGTGGATGGCAAGAGTGAGCCCCAAGTAGAGAAGAAGAGACAGAGAATTGATAGTCCTCTAGAGGTCAAGGGGACAGGGTCCCCCAGGGGGAAGGTGGGAGAGAAATAAAGTGATAGATATCAGAGGGGCATGATTACTTCCTTTCATTGCCCCTGTGGGCTTAGCCTTCCCATCAGCTCCCAGAGCCTCTGGCTTTGTCTGGGAAAAATGCTAACCAATTCTTTACAAGAGCTGTCTCTGATGCCCCGGCCAGAGAGCTGACAAAAGATGCAGCGTGCAGTGCAAAGGGAACACGGTGCTCCAGGGGGAGGGTGAGTGGGTGGGAAGGGGTGATCTTGGGTGCACTGATGGGCAGCCAAGGAAGACAGAGGGCCCATTCCCAAATGCTCAGCTCCCTGCACCCCTCCCAGCCTACCTGGGCTTGGAATTTCACCCCCCAGAGATGACCGCTTCAAGTGGGTTTAATCATCCTGGACCTAGAACTGCGGAGGACACAGAGAGCTTGTTTTCTCTCCCCAGCTTCTGGAAAGGGGCTCAGGGACTTTCTTCTGATACGAGTTACAACAGGGGAATGAGGATGCTGGGCTCCAGCTGGGTGAGTAGGAAGAAGTGCTGAGAGACAGGGGATTTGGGGGCACAGAATTGCCCATTCTTCCTCCTGCCTTCCTTGGGTCCAGCCTCTCCCCAGCAGCAGAGACACCTCATGCAGAGCAGCACTGGACAGGGAGGCAGGAGGCCCTCACTCCACATGGCTTATCAGTGCTGGAGACGGGTAACTCACAGCACACTCACAGACTGCAGCGCTCCAGGTGTTTGGCCAAGGTGGCACGTGCTGAGCACCTACTGTGTGCAGGTCAAGAGGCATGTTAGGAGCTCACTTGCTATTTGCATCATCAAAGTGGCCTTTCCTGACTAACTCTCCACCTTCATCTAAATTAGGACCGTGTCCTTTTTTTCAAACCTGATGGGAATGACCAATTTATTTGTGTGATTTTTTAAAATGCCTATCACTGCCTGTTCAGCTGTAACTTCCACTAGAGCAGAGAGCTCTCTCTGCCTCATTCTTCACTAAATCCCACATGGTAGGCTTTCCCAACAATTACTTCACACAGAATCTCTACTCTCAAAGAGAAGTATTACACCCATCTAACAGATGAAGAAAGGAGGCTTAGAAAATTTAAACGACAAGTGGGCAAAGCAAAATCTGTGCAGCAGGCTGAAGACACTCTTCCCATGTTGCGCTGCTCTGCTAACAAACATGGTTTGGTTTGGGTTTTCCACACTGTGCTGCTCTAGGACCAAGTGTCCTAAGACCATTCCCTGAGAGAGGAAGAGAGAAAGAAGGGTCACTCTAAATCTAGCTCACAGCTGGGGTCCCCACGCAGGATCTCGGTCTTGCCGAGGTGGGGGCCAGGCAGAAGAGATGAGCCTGAAGACCACACAGCAGGGGGCAGGTCCCCTCTTAGCAACTGGGAAGCAGATGGTAAGGCAGGAATATCTGCCTTATGGGGATTTTAAAAGGGGGGTAATGCCCAGGATTCAGTGAACCTAAAAATAAGGGTGTATCACAGCCCCTGGCAGTGGAAAGGGCACAGACTTTGAGGATGGACACATCTGAAATTGATGACTCTCACACTTCACCAACTTGTGCAAGTTGAATATGTGGTCTTAGCCCTGATTTGTTCATCTAAAACGTAGGATGCAGCTCATCCCCTCCCTGGGGACAAGGGTGAGTAAAATATGCCACATTTAGCACAGCTTCCCTGCTGCCAGCATCCAGTCAATGCCCATCCTTTAGTTTCTCCTCCAAGTCTGGACTAATTCCTGATTTGGATCCCCCCTTTGTCTTTTTTAAAAAATATTTATTTATGCATCCAAGCTGGGGTACAGGCCAGAGGTGTGGAGTGGCAAGAGGGTTCACCAGAGACAGAGTGGGGAGCAGAACAGGCAGATCAGAAATACAATGCTGAGGGGAGCAGCGGGTGAGGCAAGAGAGGTGGGCCGCACCATGTGGGAATCTCCCTGGCTGGGTGTCACTTGCATCACCGCTGTCGACAGCTCCACAGCGCAGCGCTTAACCGCTGTGCCACCAGGGAGGCCCTAGTCTTCTTTTTTAAAGATTTATTTATTTATGCATACAAGAACTGGGGTGTAGGCCAGAAGTGTGTGTAGGGGGATGAGAGGATTCACCAGAGACAGAGCGGGGAGCAGAACAGGCAGATAGATGGAAATACACTGCTGAGGGAAGCAGCGGTCGAGGCAGGAGAGGTCTGCTGCGCCATGTGGGAATCTCGCGGGCTGGGCGTCTAACTCGTGCTGCAGTGGCTGCTGATCGCTTCATAGACTGAGACTTAACCCCTTGTGCCCCAGGGAGGGCCCCGACCTCTTAGTCTTAAGATTGAATCCATAGGCGATAAAACATAGTTGCAAAGGTGTGAGGCTGACAGAGGAAAGGAGATCCTGCCAGAGAGGAGGAGCTGGTGGCTGGGAGCTGGGAGCTGACATCTTGGCTCCTGGTCCAGACCCACCCACTCACCACCACATCCTCAAAGCCACGTTCACACCCTGTGCCATGACCAGTGTGCAGAATGCCCAGCTGGGCGAGTGGGCTCAACGGGGTAGGCGGGAGGGTTGCCAGGTTCTGACATTAACCCAACTCCACTCATCTGTTTTTCACGGACACTGGCACCAGGGTGACTCCGTGGCACAGGAGTAAAAGTGAGGGGGCTGACATCTGCCACTTCTGTTAACTTCTGCCTTATATTCCTCATCTGTTCAACGGGTGGACACTCCCCTCAAGGCTTGGAAGGACTGAGTAAGTGTAAGACACTGAGGGCAGTGCCAGACTGGTAGGAATACTCCGCTGATGCCAGCCGTCAGGGCCAGGAAGGGGCTACTGGGCGTGAGAGGCGTGAAGCCAGCCCCTGACTGCGCCGAGCTGCTGGAGCGGTGGAGCAAGGGGCAGGAACAAGCAATCAGAGGACAATCTCATCAGTGGGCCAGCCAGGGGGTATCCAGGGCTCTCTAGCCCAGGACCAGAGGGGATGTCCTTGCTCAGAGACCTGACTGATCTGTTGACTTGGTCAAACCAGGGGGCGGGGCAGGTGCCCCAAGCACAAAGGCTGATATGCTAAGTCCAACCCTGCACAGTAAGAATGAGGGCCCATGTGGTGGCACGGGACGGAACATGGTGAGGCAGCAAACTAGAGGGCGAGCCAGACCCAGATCACCCTGAGGACAGGCAGAGGGAAAGTGCTCCCAAGAGAGCAGAGAAGGACCTGGCTTGGAGTATGACTTCTGCACCGGGCTTGGCGTTTACCCTTCGAGTGCCAGCCCTTGGCACTGCCCTTGACATCATGCAGGGGAAGGAACATTCCATTTAAAGAACTTCTCATACCTACTCCTCTAAATAGTCCCAGGAAATCCACAGGGGGTCTCGGCAGAGAAAACTCCCTGGGGAAACAGAGTGATAGAGGCTTGATGGGACTCATCCCACTAACATCCCGCCACCACTTGCAAAGCAGCGCCCCCGGATCCGAGCACTTGAGAATGAAGACAACACTGATAGAGGCCCTTGGGCATTGAGACAACCAAGACCAGAAATGCAGAAATGCAGGTGGCATGTTTCTTTCTTAATCCAAAAGGGAGAGGGCAAAATCCATTTTAATGCCAGTTTGCCATAAAAGCATTCTTTTCCAAGACATAGCAGAGTAAAATTATTGCTTTGCAACATATCCGCCCCTCCTCGGCCACCTCTAGCCAAACCTAACAATTAGACATGAGGATGGAAGGGAGTCTACCCTTTCATCTGTGTCTTTCATCTTCATTCCTGGTGGTTAAATCCCTGCCAGCTCTGCCAGCAGCCCCCTTTCATGCGCAGCGAGGAGTTCCTGGACATCAATCCCCATCTGTCCCTGTACCCAAGTGTGGAAAAGCCCCCGAGCAGGGACTATGACGGGGATGGGAAGAGACACTGAGCATCCCCAGATTAGGGGAGACAAGTGCTCCAAGGGAGGCCCTGAGCCTCACCTTCTCCCCTCTGTACCCAGCGCCACAGGATTGGTGCCTCTAAGCCAAGCCTTTGAAGGCCGAGTTCCTTTTGCAAATCAGATTTGATGACATTTCAAACAAAAGTATTTGGATGTTTCTCATAAGCCAAAACTCTCTCAAACTCTCTGGGCTGGGGGAAGGACAGAGGGGCGCCAAAGCATGTGAGGGTGACTGTCACATTTCCACCGCCAGGCTCGCCCCTCTCAGCAGCTCACAGCTCAGGCCTTTCTGAGCTCTGCCTTTCTGTGGAATTCCAAGACTCCGAGTTCTCTTTTCTTTGACTTTCTTCCCCTTCTGTCTCTGCCTCCCGAGCTCTCCACCCATTTCAAGTGTCATGACATCCTAAGAAATTAGGAACCCCACCCCAATTTTTTTAAATACCTGTATCCTTGCCTCGGTGGTGTTTTGAGGGATTATTTCCAACCAGTTGATAAGCTGATGGAGATTCTGGAGAAGGAGCACCCTGGCCTGAGTGGTGGAATAGTGCGTTCTGGCTCCTCTGAGCAGCTGTTTGCATGGCAAAGGCCGAAGGACTTTGGGTGCTCCACAGTAACCTCAGAAAAAGTCCCCGGGCAGCAGCGAACTCTCGTCGGCACAGTTTTGAAACACCAGAGGAGGAGGAAGCCTCTTTAATCAATTAACAACCAGCCAGAGATAAGGCCTGCTAGGCTGAGCTCAGCCAGCCAATCACAGGCTTCCTTCCGACAAGCTGCAAGGACAAACAGACCCAGGCTTCTGGAGCGAGTTTCAGGGCTTGTTATAATTTAATGATGCTGCGGGTGGTGTCCTCTCAGCTGTGCCTGGTGGGGATTATCTAATTGCAGATGGAGCTTCAGCTCAGAAAGCCTCACAGCGGAAACACCTGGCCCAGGGATGCAGCTGAGCATCCTGAGGGGTCCTGCGGAGCAACACAGCTGGTTGCTTCCTCCTTGCAAGAGTTCTCCCTGCCGTGGAGAGCCAGGCTTGAGTGGGGCTGAGCAGTGGGGCTGAGTGGGGCTTGGGGCACAGGCATGAGTAGATTTGATGCTGTTCATGCAACTCATTTACTGTGACCCTACAGAGGTCACGGAAACCCTAGTGCTTCCTCTCACATGTTGGAGAAGCTTCGCACACAGTTCTCATGGGCCCTTAACTGGCAGTGACCTTGAGTTTCTCTCCTCAACGCTTCTGGCCGTCCTCCTCTTCCGATCTTATCAGTGCACTGTTAGGCCACGGAAGTATAAGAGAGTGGTTTCTGGGAGCTAAGCAGCCTGGGGGTCAATGTTGAGCCTACCTCTTTCTAACCCTATAATTTTGAACATGGCACTTAGCCCCATCCTTGCTACATTGCTGCAAGGATTAAATGGGAGCGCTCTGCCAGGTCCAGATAAGGTCTTTTGTGCCTGAAAGAGATGAAAAAATAGCTCTTATTTGTGTTAATATATTAGAGCTCAATAGTTAAAGAATTTAGGGGAAGCCCTTTTGATATGTAAATAAATCTTAGTCATCAGCAGAATTAATTTTAGACCATTTGATCCCCTCCAAAAGAAACCTTGTCATCTAGTCATTTCCTATTCTCCCCACCACCATCACACACTCACACACACACATACACACACACACTCTCTCTCTCTACCTTTCCCATCAACTATTCATTCAACAAATATTTATTTTGCGTCTACTGTGTTAGACACTACTCATCACTAGTGAATTCCCTGTCTTCGTGAAACAATGTCACACAGGAGGCAGGAGTTTATTAAAGAGGTTCTCAGATCACTGGAGCCAAAGACAGGGACCAATCAAGGGGGCTTATCACAAAGGATTTGCCCAAAGGGAATGAGGGAAAAGACAGCACTGATGGAGAGGAAGTGGGTTCAAGTTAGTGGCCCACATGCTGTCAAACCTCCCCCAAGGAAGCTCCCTGATGGACAAAGAGAAGAGGCAAGGTTACATCTCTGCTCATATGTATACATATGTAAAACAGCCCCAGTAGGATGTAATTCAGATACAGTAAAATTTACTCATTTAATGTATGGTCTTCAGCAAGTTCTAGTCTATCCATACATTTATCAGCCATTAGCAGAATCAGTTTTAGAACATCTCATTACCTCCCCCCAAAAACCTTTCTCCCCTTGTTATCCCCCACCCCCACTTCCACCAGCTCTAGGGAAAGCCACAAACCTACTTCACGCCTCTCGAGGCTTTGCCTATTCTAGACATTTCATATAAGTGGAATCCTACACTGGGCAACCTTTGAGTGGGACTTCTTTAACTTAGTATAATATGTTTAAGGTTCATTTCATGCCTTTTCATTGTTGAAAAACATTTCTTTGTTTGGACATTTCACAGCTTGTTTATCCATTTATCTATTGATGGACATTTGGATTGTTACCACTTGCTGGCTATGACAAATAATTCTGCAATGGACATTCATGTCAAGTCTCCACTCCTTTCTATTGACTTCCCCATGGCAGGGAGACAAGAAAGAAAAAGAGCAGAGAGAGAAGTGGGCTCTGAAGGCTTCCCTCGAGCCAGAAGTGAGACTCAAAACAGTGGCTGGAGGTAAGTGTGGCACTTGTACAGATTTTATCAATGCATAAAGCACTGTCACACATGCCCTGTTGAGTAACAGTCCCACGGCATAAGGGAGGTGTTACTTTTATTGCTATTTTAAAGACGAGGTCACTCAGAATAAAACAAGTTTGAGTAGCTTGCCAAAAGTCCCTTGGCCAAGAGATGAAGCCAGAATTAAGTCCTATATCCTTTCTACTTCAGTTCTTCACATACAAAACAGGTCTTTATTCTTCTCTGACATTCAGTCTTGGCTTCCAGCATGTGCAGCTGAAGGAGAAAAGGGAAAGAAAGAAAAATTTCATCATTACTTGTGGAGAAAATGTCAACTAGGCCAACAAATAGCAACTTCTGTATTTTAAAAATTTGTACGTAAGGCTCAGAAAGAGTAATTTTTTATCTGAAGGTTCTAGTAGCCAACCATGATGGAGCGAAAGGTGGATATGTGATTTCTCCTCCACAGATTAAATCAGCCAGTTTTCCTCCTAACAATCTCACCGAAGGCAGCAAAGGTGGGGGGAAGGGTGACTTTAGGTGGAGGGGGCACTGAGAAAGACCACGTGCATGGGAGGGAGGTGGGGAGAGGGGTTAGAGAACATGAAGGCGTGGAAATGCAGAGAAAGGAGCACTAGGAAGAACAGGCGAGCAGGAGAGAAACAGAGAATGTGGGGAAAGTCCTTCTGAATGCTGGCCAAGTTCCCAGGGTGTCCTATAGTGGAGGATGTGTCATCCAAGCCCTTGAAGCCCCTTGGTAAACGATACACACAGATACTCCAGGTGAGTGGTGTGGGGAAATGTTCAGCCAGTGAGAGCAAGAGTAGAGGGTCCACTCCATTTCTCGTCACCTGCCCAGCCCCAAAGAGCACAGCCCTGGTGGGGAATCTGCTGAGAGGGACCCTCCTGAAGCAAGGGGAGAAGCTCTCTGTGGGGAGAGACAAGGCCTAACAGACTAGGGAAGCACCAATGATGGGGTGCTGACACAGCTCCCCCCTAATGTGGAGGTTCCAGGGCAAACCTGGGCTTTGGGGTGACAGAATGGCAGTGGGGCTGTGGCAGCAGCAGTCTTGGACCCACCCTGGATCTTGGCTCATTGCATCAAGAACAGGCCAACTTCATTTGGCTTCCTGGGGCCCATTATTTGCAGAATTCAGTTCACATCAGGCAGTTAGAGATGTTCCTGGTAGGTAGGAAGCAGCCAAGCTCAATTCAGGCCTGAGAGATCTTTGAGCTTGATACAAGATCTCTTTGAGCTTGATACAAGATCCATTTCAGGGAGATTGAAGGAGATCTTTATTTATTTTTATTTATTTATTTTTTTTAAAGATTTTTTTTTATTTATACATACAAGTTGGGGTACAGGCCAGAGGCGTGGGGCAGCAAGAGGGTTCACCAGAGACAGAGCGGATAGCAGAACAGGCAGATCAGAAATACACTGCTGAGGGGAGCAGCGGGCGAGGCAGGAGAGGTCTGCCGCACCATGTGGGATTCTCTCCGGCCGGGCATCGAACTCCACGCGCAGCGCTTAACCGCTGCACCACCAGGGAGGCCAGGAGAGAGATCTTTAGATCTGCTCTCACTTTGGAGCAAAGGAGAGTGCTGGGCAGTGGGATATAGAGGAGAAAAGCACCAGCAGGAGTTCTAGCTTGGGAAAAGAAACACTCTACGTAATGTCTCCCTTTTCCAGCCAAGAGGAGATGGATACAGAAGGGAACCGGGCTTCCCATTTCTCCACATTCTCAATGACACGACTTATTTTCTGACTTTTTGATAGTAGCCATCCTGATGGGTGAGAGAAAGCATCTCATCGTGGCTTTGACTTGCAGGTCCCTAGCGATTACAGATGGCGGGTTGTTCATTCATGTGCGCAGTGGCCATTGTATAGCATCTTTGAGAAATGTCTATTCAAGTCCTTAGCCCATTTTTAAATTGGGTCTTTGTTGTTGTTACCGAGTTTTAATCATGATTCTTAAGCATTGACACTGATGATTCCCAGTATTTGAAACCTGGTAATACTCACAAAACAAAAATTGCTCATTTTCCAAATGGGTGACAGGTAAATAAAACCTGTTTCATATAACTGCAGCTGAATGATGAAAGCAAAATCAAGCCATTGGATTCAAGTGACATTTCTCCTTTGTATAAACCCTGAGAGACCAGGGTGGTGACATGAAATAGTATTTTTCCACTAAGAATAAAAACATTCTCTCATGATGAAAGATGTCCAGGAGGAAATGAATGCTCTGAGGGAATTAACAGAGATCTTGAGACATAAAATCATTAGCAATAATATAAACAGATGAGACTGATAAGACTCAATTCAAAAGGCTAATCATTAAAAAATTTAAAAGGAGCAACCTTCTCCAAAGTAAGCATACATTAAAAAGGATGCGAGACTTGTCTGTGTAAGAGAGGTTTTGGGTGATGTATAACTGCATTAAGAAAGAATGTACACAGGCCTCCCTGGTGGTGCAAGGAGTTAAATCTCAGCACTACCAAGCTATCCACAGCCACTGCGGCATGAGTTTGATTCCCAGCCAGGGAGCTTCCCACATGGCGCAGCAGACCTCTCCTGCCTCGCTGCTGCTTCCCTCAGCAGTATACTTCGGTCCATCTGCCTGTTCTGCTCCCTACTTTGTCTCTGGTGAATCCTCTCACCACCCCCAAGCCTCTGGCCTACACCCCAGCTCTTGTATGCATAAATAAATAAATCTTTAAAAAAAAACAAGAAACCATATATGTGTGAGTGTTTAAATAATTTCAACTGATATTAATTAATTTATGTCCACTCAAAGAAAGCAGAATTGGACAATTCAAGTATTGGAATTCTATTTAACACTTTGGTACTGAGGACAATGACTTAAAGTGAGATATTTGATATAGATCCTGAACAGAGGGAAACATTACCACATTTCATGGCAGGAAACCAAGTTTACCAAATATCACTTCCCAAGCAGTGTTCCCTGAACGCAGAAAACACAAATGACTAGGCCTTCTCTTCTGGGAGCAGAAATCATACATCGCTCTTCTTTCATGTTCCTCCATCTTGCTTGGCAGAAATTATGTGCATTAGAGTGTGAACACGACTATGTTAGCTGCTGGGCTAAGCACTTCATGTAAAATGTAGCTAATAACCCTGCAGAGTAGATATTCTCAAATCCATTTTTTGGATAAGAAAATTGAGACTCGGGAAGCTGAAATGTGTGATAGCATTGTAGAAATGTTTTCAAAGAAAAGGAACATCCTTATCCCAGAGATATATACTAAAACATTCACCAGTGAAATCATATATTGGGGATTTGCTCCAAAATAAATAACAAAAGCGGTGGAGGTTGGGGTGGGGAACAGATGAAGCTAAAGATGAAGTAATTTGCCATGGGTGACAACAGTTGGGGCAGGATGGTGAGGGCCTTCATGGTCCATTATAGATTCCTTATTCCATTTTTTCTATATATACCTTTTCTAGTTTTTCATAAGGAGTGCAAGGAAAACTTCCTCGCTACTTTTGCATCATGCATTACAGGATTCATTTTTTTTTAAAGATTTATTTATTCATGCATACAAGAGCTGGGGTGTAGGCCATAGGTGTGGAAGAGTCAGAGGATTCACCAGAGACAGAGTGGGGAGCAGAACAGGCGGGTCGACTGAAATACACTGCCGAGGGGAGCAGCGGGCGAGGCAGGAGAGGTCTGCTGCGCCATGTGGGAATCTCCCTGGCTGGGGATTGAACTGGTACTGCAGTGGCTGCCCATAGCTTCATAGGCTGAGACTTAACCCCTGCCCCACCAGGGAGACCCCATTACAGGATTTAATACAGAGGTGGTAGCTAAATAAATGACTGCCCATCATATCTCACTGTGAATATTGCAAAGTTCAGACGCCAGGAGTCCCACCCGAGCCCACACATACTTCTGTAGATTTATTTTTTTCATGACTCATGAGTGACTCTGTGGCCCCTCAATAAGCTTGTCTACACCATCGTGTACCTGGCATGAAGTACTCACTGACGCCGCCAGGGTGGAGGCAACACGTGGGTTGTGGGGAACACTGAAACAATGCAGAACACTGAGCACAGATGTCCACCATCGCGCCTAATGGGAACACCCCACGCTTCCTCCCGGAACCCCACTTTGAGCCGCCAGCCCACATTGTTCCCCACAATCTCAGCCAGCTCCCTCCATCTCCTTTCACGACCGCATTCGCCATTACTGAACGCATGTTCGCCTGATCGAGGGTGCGTGTTTGGTCTTCCCAGGAAGACAATGAGCTCCTGGGGCATGGAAACAATCCCTCAGATCTCTGTAGCCTCCAGGGCTGGCACGGCGTCTGGCACAGGGTGTGTGGGCCAGCAGGGCACACCCACCACGCAGAGGAGACTGCTCAGCTCGCCCCTCCAGGGACCTGCTGCGGGCGCAGCTGCCCACCAGCCTCTGAATGTGGCCCCTTTGCACTGACCGCCCGTTTCTGTCCAGGCCACACTTCCGCAGGCTGCTGCTCAGGGGGACCCGCGGCCTTTCCTCCCTGCCAGCATCTGCCACCAGCCCAGGGGAGCTCAGAGCTGCACAGCGGCCGAGGCTCTTCCCACCCGGCCCTCCCTTCCCGCTGTCCTTCCCCAGGCCTCAGGCCCTCTTCCAGCCCACAGCTGCCGCTGTCTGCCCCCTGCCCCTTCTTCCGTCACAAGCATTCCTGCAGGCACTTTCTCGTCTCCTCTTATTTTAGCTTCTGATTCTCGAACAACCCAAACTGCTAAGCAATCAGTGCTCCTGAACTCCTCTGTAACTGGGCCTTCCATGCTCCTTTCCCCGCACACGAAAAAAATTCTATGGATCTCCCAGTTTATATTTGCAGGCTGGGTATGAAACTCTTATCCTAGAGACAATTAAAGAAATTCTGCACCGAGCAAGGATGTTCTCCACTATTCTGCAGATACCCACTGCAGGTGAACCAGGGCCCCGGGCAACTTACCCAGTTATACACTTTGAGCAAAGAACCTTGCTCTTTCTTCACGGTGCCTGACTTTCTTCTTTGTAAATTGAAACTAATAAATCATTCTTTCCTTCTTTATAGAAATGTTGAATACAAATTGATAAAAAAAAAAAGGGGGGGGAGAGGAGGGTTGTAAATGTAAATTTTTTTAAGTGTGTGTCCTGATGTGCCCTAAACAAAGTTGGCAAACTTTTTCTGTTGGGTCAAACCGTTAATACTGCAGAACCTTAGGGTTCCTGTCGGAACTATGCCACATACCACAGAAGCTGCCACAGAAATGTAAATCAAAAAAACATCAGGCTATAACAGAATGAAATGGCATTTGTTGGATAATAAGAGTCACGATTCAGGTACAGGACCACGGGGCAGTCCCCAGGTGTTCCATCAGGGTCAGGGCATGAGGGTGGGGAGCGTTTAAAGGGGCCCAGCAGGGAGGTGGTCTGGGGACTAGGTCAGTTGTGGGGAAACTTTTGGGTTGGTTCCTAGGCCCATTTATCTCTCTCTCTGGATGGTGGGCAGACTCCAGAGGCTGCAGCACGAGAGTCTGTTGATGATGAGCTTGTTTTTTGAAGTCACCAGATGTCTGCCTCAGGCTGTTTAACTTTTGCCTGGAAGTCTCAACATGGCAGTTAAAGATAAGATGGCGTCTGTTTGACTCAAAACCGTTTCCACAGATAACATGTAAACAAAAGAGTATGGCTACGTTTCAACAAAACTTTAAATAAAAACTGGTGGTGGACTGGATATGGTCCAAAGGCTGTAACTTGCTGGTCCTTGACCCAGAGTCATGGAATCTCATTATCGGAAAAGATAAGCATCTGTGTATTGATGTCTACTGTTTCCCTCAGTTCCGTTCACTTCCCACAACTCCTACATGAAAAAACTGGGACCAGTGAATCAATAGCAGTAAATAGAAGGATCTTTAAAAATATGTAAAGCACTTCTCCACTACAAAAATACACTGCTCTGAAGCTAAAAACCAGCCATTTGAAATAAATTGAACACATCACATACAAAATGAACATGTTATCTTTTGAAGCAGGAATAATTGGGTCAGAATTTTTTATTGCCCATCTCCTATCTCCTGGAAAGTAGGAATTCACAATTTTTGTATTTTTTTTCTAATTATTTATTTATGCATATAAGCTGGGGTAGAGACCAGAGGTGTAGGGCAGAGTGAGGGTTCACCAGAGACAGAGTGGGGAGCAGAACAGGCAGATCAACGGAAATGCACTGCTGAGGGGAGCAGCGGGCGAGGCAGGAGAGGTCTGCCGCGCCATGTGGGAATCTCCCCGGCCAGGCATCGAACTCGCATTGCCACTGCCGACAGCTCCACAGCACAGTGCTTAACCGCTGCAACACCAGGGAGGCCCAATTTTTGTACTTATAGATAAATATCTGCTCTACTATTGTGGTGGCAGAAAATGGGCTGCACACTGATCCTGTGTTGGCCCAAGAGAGAATCTTTCTCTTTCCTCTGCAGGTCCCAGCACAGGCTTTTAAGCTCGCCTAGTTGCCTCCAAGATCAGGCCAGTTTAGAGCAGAGCCCCCTCTCCCTAACACGCCAGCAAACCCACAGTGCCTGGCCTCTCCTCCTCCAAGTTGTTTGATCGCTGTGTTCTTGCAACCTTGACACTTCCTTCCTCTCCAGCGCTTGTTCATCAGAAAGATCAAAGCTTTCTGTGAAGCGTGCAGATCCTCAGTACTTGTGATACTGTGATTTATATGTTTTTTGGTCTTCTGGCACAGAACTCCTGAAACCTTTGAAATTTCTTGAGTGAAAAGAATGATCCATGTGTCCTCACGTTCATACCCAACCACACCTAAGTTGGTGTTAATGAAGTGACTTTTGGAAAGCACCCAAGGACTGGGCTGGTTGCCAGTGGAGCCAACTAAGTGATGGAGGTTAGAATTTCAGCCCCACCTGCTGACCTCCCAGGAGGAGAGAGGGACTGAAGATTCGAGTTTAATCAGCAATGGTCAATGAGTCAATCCACAGGCCCATGTAATAAAGCCTCCATCAGAATCCTAATGGACAGGCTTAGGAGAGCTTCCAGGTCAGGGAAGATCAGAGGGGCATGGAAAATCAGTACCCTTCCCATATACCTCTTCCATCTGGCTGTACCTGAGTTGTATCGTTAATAATGAACCAGTAATCTCATAAATTCTGTGAGCTTCTCTACAAACTATCAAACTCAAGGAGGAGGATATGGGAGCTTCTCATTTATAGTTGCCTGGTCAGAAACACAGGCGACTACCTGGGTGTGTACTGGCATCTGAATAGGGAAGAGGGGGTCTTGTGGGTCTGAAGCCTTAGCCTGTGTGATCTGAGGCAATCTCTAAGCAGATAGCGCCAGAATTGAGTTAAATGGCAGGTCACACACCTGGCATCACTGCCTTGCTTATGTATGGGATACCCACACCTCTGGTGTCAGAAATGAAGTCATGTGAGCAGAGTATGAGAGCAGAGAAGACACACAGGACTGAAGACCTACCTCCCTGCCTCTAAGAAGCCAAGTTCCCTTACACACAGGAAATAGGGGAATCTTGACCATTCGGGGAGACCACCCTTTTTGGAATCTGATAGTAGACATGGATCTTCTCCAGAGGAAAGGCACATATACTATGGTCATCCCAAGTTTTCTGCGCCCGGGACCACATCTTTATTTATATTCAAACAATGATCCTGACTAGTTAGTAGCATAAGCTTCTCTGCAAGATGCAAATGGCCCAGTGTGCCACTGAGCAGGAACCTGAACATCTCAGTCTCAAACATGTGCCTTAGGGTGATTTGGCCTCTCAAAGCCAGCTCCGTGATCCCGTGGGTGTCTACCTTGTAGCTGCCTAACAAGGAAGTCTCCCCGAGATCCCTCCCCAACAGGTGGGTCCTGGCCCAAATCAGAATTCAGCTTCCAATCTAGAAAGTGGGGTGTGCTGCCATCCCACTCCAGGCACAGAAGTGCCCACAATTTTGAATCCCAGAGCACTCTCCCTGCATTGGATAAGCCCCTCTCATAACCCCCCGAGGACCTTTTTGTTTTTTAAGATTCATTTATCTATACACACAAGCTGGGGTACAGGCCAGAGGAGTGGGGCGGCGAGAGGGTTCACCAGAGACAAGGTGGGGAGCAGAACAGGCAGATCAGAAATACACTGCTGAGGGGAGCAGCGGGCGAGGCAGGAGAGGTCTGCCGCACCATGTCGGATTCTCCCTGGCTGGGTGTCGAACCCTCATCGCGCGCGCTGCCGACAGCTCCATAGCGCAGCGCTCAACCGCTGTGCCACCAGGGAGGCCCTGGGACCTCTTTTTCAAATCCTAGAAAGCCAGAGCTTGAGGTTCAAAGGTTGAGAACCACCTGGCAAAAGTGTCACTGCGACAATTTTCCACCCTTCCAGCTGTGCCAGCCAGCCAGCCAACTCCCTTCCAGGATGTCTATCTGGGGAAGGGAGAAAAATGAACATTCTAGGGAGCACTGGTTGGGAGTCTGAGTAGGATACTCTGGCACAGTGACCTGTTACAGAACAGGATGCAGTTCCCTTTTCAGAAGTGAAGCCCAATCTCCATGTTCCATGGCAACTCAGCTCACCCCTCCCTCCCCACCCCCCATCACCCAACATCTCCATCCCTTCACCTTCCTTCACTGTTCCCCACGCCACATGTCGCCTACAGTCACCATAAAATATTACAGATTTCATTATGATCTGTCCCTCCAGCCCTTGGGATGTCAGCTTCTTCATTATTTTTTACTCAATGCAGTGTCCCCAAAACTAGAACGCCCAGCCAATAGGTAGTTGCTAGTTATATTTAATGATTAAATCAAGGGGTCACAAGTGGTCATACTTTTGGAGCTGGACTCCACCTCCTCCAGGAGCCTACCCAGGCTGCTCTGAGTATCACCCCATTTTTCTCATGGCACTCATTCATTATCAACAAGCTCGGATTGTGTACCTACCATGTGCCAGATCCCATACGAGGCCTGGATTTACAGGAGAAACTATGGTAAATCCCTGCCTTCCAATAGTTTGCAATGTAGTTTAGTATAAAAAAGCACCCAGTTTGGGCTTCCAGATGCTTCCTGAAGATAGTTTTTTTTCTCCTCAAGGAAGCGCATCAAGTATGTTGCCAGTTACATGACGTGTGATCTTCTGTAACCAAGTGGCTTTTCTCCTGAAGGACATGGGAGGAAAGTCCCCAAGGCTGACAGACACAAAGCAAGTTGGGCCCTGAATCCTGTGGCCTTGGGCACCCCACTGCCCCTCTCTCAGGCATTTCCATATCACAAAGCAGCTGGTGGCCTAACCTCCTACCAGGAAGAAGCCAAAAAGACTTTCCTCTCACTTCTTCCTCATCACATTGGTCCTGAGGCCAAAGATAAATGAAGCCAGGCAAATGAAGACATAACTGAAGACTCTCATTAAGCAACTGGCTCTCATCTACTGCTGCAACTGGACAGGCAGAGGTCAAGGTTCCCACTCCCACCTCCAGCCATTGCCCAATTGCACACGAAGGAGAACTCATGGCAAGTACCTAGCGGCTTTTGGAACCACAAACAGTTCAGATCAATTTGTTCCCGAGGACCATTAGGTAACCACACTGTCCTCTTCCCTTTTTGTCTTCTGACCATGAATCTCCATGCTGACCCCTCACCGGCTCGCACAGAAAGAACACCAGCCCCTCAACTACAAGAGCCTGGGAAGTACTGAGCATGATTCAGCTAATTACCAACATCCCATTTGCAACCACAAGACAATATGAGTAGAATCATAACCTCCTTGCTAATCATTTCCAGATCTTTCTGAAGCCTGATCTTAGTATTGAACTGAGACATGTTACTAGTAACAATAACTGAGTAATGGATAATGGCGATGGGCTGCTGAAAACTTCCTTGAGGCAAATGTACAACAGTGTCATTTTGATGACTCTGCTTCACATAAAAAAAATATTATGTTTGTGGCTTCTATAAAGATGTTGAAATCAATATCTCAGAAATCCTTATATGTTCTATAACCAAGGAATCAGAGAGTTGCAATCAATCAAACCACTAATATTTATTGAGCATCTACAAGATGCATAATATACAAATTTTAGTCCTTGATTCCAAGATGTGAGTTGGTTACTGAAGGGAGTTTGAGGACGGAAAAGTTATAAACCTACAAAAAAAAAAATTGAGTGAAAAAAGTCAGGTGTTACAAACACCCACAGGAGCAAGCATCTTAAATAGGTAGCTTAAGGATCAGGATTATTATTGTGAAACTGACCCCACCAAATTCCAATAAGAGTTGGTCTTTTGACATGGAATCTGGAGAGCTAAAGGTCAGATGAGAGTGTTGTTGGATTTCATAAAACAAAACACTTCTCAGATAGTTAGGAGAATATACAGCTGCAAGTGATAGAAAACTCACAAATAATGGTTCCGACAAAGTATGGGGTATATTTATCTCACTCAAAATGAATTCCAAAGGCAGACAGCTCAGAAGTGGGGAGTTATCGTGAAAGTCCTCAACAGGTTCTGTCATTGTCCTGCTCTATTTTCCTTTCGTGTGGATTCCGTCCTCATGTTTTCAAAATGTTTGCAGCACTCTGCATTCCAAGAAGAAAAAATGAGGAAATGCAAAAATCTTTTTTTAAGTAATTGTGTAGGGTTTTGTTGTTGTTGTTTAAAGGTTTATTTATTTATGCATACAAGAGCTGAGGTGTGGGTGGTGGGTGAGAGGATTCACCAGAGACAGAGTGGGCAGCAAAATAGGCAGATAGACTAAAATACACTGCTGAGGGGAGCAGCAGGTGAGGCAGGAGAGGTCTGCTGCGCCAAGTGGGAAGCTCCCTGGCTGGGGATATAACTCATGCTGTTCTGCAGTGGCTGCAGACAGCTTCATAGGCTGAGACTTAACCCCTTGCACCACCAGGCAGACCAGTTACTGTTTCTAAGAGAAGCCTTCCTTAGTATCTGCCTGCATTGACAAATCACATAACCACCCCAGCTGCACAGGAAGCTGTTATTTCTCACTTTCCTGGCTCCCTAGTGGAGAACGGTGATTTAAATACATTTCATGTAAATACATACATTTAAATACATTTCACTGGGCCAACAGTGAAGATTTGCGGTAACTTACCACATACTAATCATGTAATACATGGAATGTACTTGATTTTAAATGGTCATTGTATATGAGATTATTTCTCTGGCCTCACTGAATGCACAATATAACTCTATTTTTGTCTTTTAAGAATTGATTTTAAATACAATAATTTTAAAATGTTTTAAAAGAATAGTTACATACACCTCACCATGATTCTCTTTGTTGAAATAACAAGTTTTGTGAACATTTACTTCTCTCTGCTATCTCTTTTGTTGTTATTTGTTTCACATTAGCTTTTAACTCTCCATAACAACACTGTTTTCCTTTGCAATAAGGAAACGAAAGAATTTTTTTAAATAAGAATATGCAGCGTTTTATGTGATAGATTGTCCTACGCAAAAGCAGTATATATAACATTTTCCAAGTTTTCATAAATATTTGAGAGAAGCAAAAACCCAGAGAGTTGCCTCTGAGTGCTAGGAATATAGATTGTTTTAATTTTTATCCTTGCGCTTTCTGGTATTTTCCTAATCGATGTCAGTGCAACATATTAGAAATGAGTAGCTGTTGTGGGTTAAGCAGTTCTCTGCCTGGATCTGAAGGGAAGGGAACCTTTGAGCATAAATTGAAAAACAGGCTTTGAGAAAGAAAATCACAACACAACAAAGCTCTCTACTAAGGAACAGGCCTTGTTTGTTAAGACCTAAAAGGATACAGGAAAATGTTTCCCTCACTCTCTGTTTCTTTATCCAAAAGCACTTTCTGCTGAGAAACATTAAACCCCCTTAACATTCTTCAGGGGATTCTCAGGTCCGGGCTCAGAGGGGTATTTGTTCCTTTCTGGTGAGTCAGCTGGGAAATGTGGCTCATTGTTTTTCATCAAATATGGCCACCAGAAGGGGCCCTTTCATGGCATCCTTCCTTCCCAGGAGGCAGGAGAAGCTGGGCACAGAGAGATGGCAGATGGCTCCTTTGCCTTCAGATGGCCCAGTCTGCCTGCAGATCCAACAGTCATTTGCTTTCTCATGTTTTATGTCTCTTTCCCCGAAACACCACCGCTTTCTCCCAGAGTCAAGACACCATCCGTAATTCCCCTGAATTTGCAGAAACAGAGCCCATAATCCCAAAGGCCTGGGAAATTAACCAAGGTCACCTACTGGGTCAGTATCAAAGAGTGACAGACAGCCTGTCCTTACGTTCACCCATTCATCCATTCACTCGTTCAGCCATCTGTCCATCCGTCCCTTCAGCAGCAGTGCCTGGTCTGGAGACCTTGAGAGCAAGAGAGACTAAATATATCTTTAGGGAGCTTGTATTTGGGGGATGTGGGAGTCGGGGAGACAGAGGATAAGAAAAAAGAAAGCACATCAATAAAATACATTCAGAGCTGGCGTGTGGTGTCAGGAACACACAGCAGGTAAGGGCTCTGGAGAACCGCAAAGGAGCAGGTCCTGAGGGTCCTTCAGGAGGTGACACTGGAATGGAGGCTTGAATCATGAAAAGAGGCCACAAGAAGCTCAAGCATGGTGTAGGCAGGTGACAACAGGAATGAGGTCACACCCTGAGGACTTAGAGACCGTGGGGTGGAGAACACGTGGGCTTCAAAGGGACACTGGGGAGCCGGGGACTCAGGGCTGCCAGCAACCATCCAGCCATTAGCAACTCCTCCCCAGCCCTGCCAAGCGGGAACATGGAGGTTATATTAAAAGCTTCTAATTTGCTCAGTACGTCCAGTCTAGACAAGAGACAAAAATAATGCCCAACGCAATCATGGAAGATTCCAGGCTTAAGTGGTGTGGCTCTGATTCTACACAAAGGCATTTGGAAGAGAGATGAACATGAGCAGCTGTCAGAGAAGGTTGGTTAGGACCTAGAAGCTAGCCCTAGGAGAGGGCAGGAGCCGTCGCATGGCAAAGGTTCTCTGCCCACATCACTCCTCGCCCAATACAAACACCTTCAGACACTCACAGGTCTTCCCAGTACCCATGGCCTCAAAAACCTCAAAGTGGCATTCCTAGCAGATTCCTCCAGTTTGCCAGAGTTGGCACAGGAGGAGTTATCTCAGCCTAAGCCAGAGATAGTGGGTCAGGGAAAAAGGGGTGGGGACTCTTCACAAATAGAGAGACCCACAGATCAGATAGGAATTACCTAAGTGGAGACCGCAGAAACAGTAGTTTCCATCCAAAAGAACAGCACATGCTTGTAAATTTTTGTTATCAGTCCTTTATCAGATGTATTGTGTGCAAAGATCTTTTCCCAGTTGGTAGGGTGTCTGTTAGTTTTGGTTAATGTCTCTTTTGCTGTACAGAAGCTTTTTATTTTGATATAATCCCATCTGTTTATATTGTCTTTCACTTCTTTCGCTTTGAGGGATGTGTCTTTACAAGGAACTCACACAACTCAACAAAAAAAAAAGCCAATAACCCAATCAAAAAATGGGCAGAAGAGCTCAAAAGGCACTTTTCCAAAGAAGAAAAGCAAATGGCCAACAGATACATGAAAAAATGCTCAACATCACTTATAATCAAGGAAATGCAAATCAAAACCACTATAAGATACCACCTCACACCTGTGAGGATGGCACACATTAAAAATAAAGGCAACATCAAATGCTGGAAAGGATGTGGAGAAAAAGGAACTCTTCTACACTACTGGTGGGAATGTGAACTGGTCCAACCACTATGGAAAGCTGTATGGCGATTCCTCAAACTGCTAAACATGGAGCTTCCATACGACCCAGCAATCCCACTTTTGGGAATTTACCCAAAGGATACAAAAACACTAATCCGAAAGGATACATGCACCCATATGTTCATTGCGGCACTGTTCACAATAGCAAAGGTATGGAAG